>PITA01003201.1:0-144034 GCA_004023965.1 Spilogale gracilis
CAATGGAATACTATGCCTCCATCAGAAAGGATGAATATCCAACTTTTGTAGCAATATGGACTGGACTGGAAGAGATTATGCTGAGTGAAATAAGCCAAGTAGAGAAAGTCAAGTATCACATGGTTTCACTTACTTGTGGTGCATAAGGGGTAACCTAGAGGACAGTAGGAGAAGGAAAGTAAATGGGAAGTAGGGTAATCCAGGGAGAGAAACGAAACAACAGAGACTTTGGACACAGAAATAAACTGAGGGACTTGGAGGGAGGGGGTGGGGGGATGGGAGAGCCTGGTGGTGGGTACTGGGGGCACCTATTGCATGGATCACTGGGTGTGGGGAATGGGGAATGAATCTTGGAACACTGGAAAAAAAAAATTTCAGTAACAATAAAAAAAATGATAAAAAAAAAAAAAGACGGTGCGTGAAGACAGGTTTCTTATAAAAGCTTACAGCCTTGAAAATCCCAATGATTTCTTTATGCATAAAAAAGTCCACATACAAAAAAATAATCCACATACTGTTTCTATGTGATCTATTTTCCAACTAGCGTATGTTGGAAACTGTAAAGGGCTCAGTAGACATACACTCTTCCTTCTATTTTGCCTGACCCTACTGGATAAGCAGAGTATCGATACTTCCATTTTTTAAAAAAGATATTTTATTTATTTGACAGAGAGAAACACAGCAAGAGAGGGAACACAAGCAGCAGGAGTAAGAGAGGGAGACGCAGGCTTCCCACAGAGCAGGGAGCCTGATGTGGGGCTCCATCCAGGGACTCCAGGATCATGACCTGAACTGAAGGCATTCGCTTAACCAACTGAGCCACCCAGGTGCCCTGATACTTCCATTTTTAAAGAAGAAACAAGCCATGGTGTTAAGAGTTCTAAACCCCCAAATATCCAGATTCCACCAGATAAATATACTTCTGAGATACAGGCTGGACACTTCTCAGGACTTGTTCTCCCTTTGGAGCACAAGGATCACAAAAGTCCACGTGCCTTTGGGGTCCTGTCTCTCTGCACCAGGCAGTGAGGGGCACTGCATTCTAATTGATGGTCAAGTTTCCTCCTCATCCCCATCCCTGGCCTTCTTGGGGAATCTGCCAAGGGTTTATTTCCTAGTACAAATCAGTGTCTCCTTTTCTTTAGGAAAAAGTTAGTTCCAGCTACCTCTGCTGTCCACCCTCAGAACTCTACCCTTATACCATGCATGGCCCAAAGTAAGCCAGCAATAGGAGGACTCAAACTCCCTCTGTCCCCTAGCTAATGAATTTGGCAGGGAGTGCAGGGCCTGGTAGGGCAGGGGGAGGAGCAGTTAGGAGAGGGTAGACTTTAGGCAACCTGAATTTTCACCCATATCTTATTTAAGAGAAGCTTATGTTAAATTCTTCATGCAACTAGGCCACCCCAATAAACTCATCTTTGTAAAAGAACAACTAACAAACCAAAACCGTAGGGTAGGGTTTATCTGTTCCATTGGCCCTTTCAGATTCACTATCAATTCTTCTCCAACCTCCTCTGTACCCTAGAAGACTAAATTTTATGGAATGTAGCAATGGGCTCCTTGCCTGGTCCTTTGAGTTTTGCTTGTCTACTAATAGAAGGCCCTGGCTGATGGTCAGTAGGAAAGAAAAGAGAAGTTGGATGGTTTACTCTTGCAGCCTTCTTCCTGATGGGTGGGTGTGTTCCTCTGCCAAAAGCACAGCCCCAGACAGTGGCCTCTCCCACATCTAGGACTGGTTCCCTCCATTGCTCCTTCTGGCCTAGGGGTAAAAATGGCTCCCCAGGGTACTTCCTTTGTTCTTTGCTGTTTTCCCCTATTAGGTTTTTCCTTAAACTCTCACAACTACCCTGCTTGAGTGTACCATCCATTTCCTGCCTGGACTCTGTAACATCACTTTCAGCCAGCATTGTCTTGAAATGCCTCCATATGACGTTTCTACGAACTGAGAGCACCAAAGAAACAGGTGAGAGGAAAGAAATCAAGTGATTATACATTGTTTATAAAAATAACTCATTCCTTATTCTTTGGACAGTTTTCTGTTTCTAATTATTTACATTTCCAAAGATTGTAATGCCAAAAAAATCTCTGCGTAATTAAAACACCATATACCACAATTTTAAGCTCTGCATCCATTAAAGCAAGTTTCTACTCCCAAGACTAGTGATATAAACGGGGCTCTCTGCCAGCATATGGTTTCATGACATAGTCTTAATAAATATCAGTATATAGCATATATCATTTTGACAGCCAATAGCATTATTTAGAGAAGAAATGGTCAAAGCCTTTAAGAATAAAAGCCTGCTCTGCAGGATGGCTGATTAAATGTTGAAGCTCTTAAGGGAAAGGAGTTTGGAATTTAATGTGGAAATTGTTCAATTTTTACTAAGTGACTCAAAAACAACTCTCAGAAACCTGGGAGATCAACAAGTACTGAAACATGTTCTTTCCATTGGTGGAAAGGGCTTAAAGGACTCTCTAAATAACATCTGCTCTCCCCCATATATGAAACTAAAGACAAGCCAGAAGCTATCAAGTATAACTTCAGCCATGCAGAACCCATCTGAAGAAAAGAGAGCACAGTAACATTCTCTTGATCAACTTTCTTTAAGAGCAAGGTTAAGGGAGTGCCAATGAGCAAGCACTTGACTTCCAAATCACAGAAAGTGGCATTTTACGATTGAATCTGTGACTCCCCAAGACAAGTTCACTTAGGGGGTTCCTGCCATCAGTTCTGATCACATCTTTGTGACAGTTTCTCTTCTCTGCAGAGAGCTCAGGCATCCCACATACTTTGGGACTGGAAGAACTCAAATAGACACCAGCCATCCAAGTAACCCGTGACAGCGGACATCAGAGTCAAGGATAGGGATTTTATGGAAGCTGAAGAGCCTGTGTAGTTGAAAGAACTATTCAGAAATTGTGTACTTTATTAAAGCACAAAATATCTTCTAACAAGGTCAGTCCTATGTTCCCTTCAATCCAGCATTCTGCCACTCCCTGAGAACTGTTGTTTAAACACCAACTTCAAAGATGAAGAACATCCTCTAAAAGCATGTTTCCATTTCTGATCCATTAAAGACTGTATCACCTGCTATCCTGCCCTTAAAAATAATCAAGGAGGGGCAGCTGGGTGGCTCAGTCAGTTAAGTGTCTAACTCTTGATTCAGGCTCAGGTCATGATCTCAGTGCTGTGAGACTGAGCTACACATTTGGTTCCACACTGGGTATGAAGACTGCCTAAGATTCTTTCTCTCCCTCTCCCTCTGCCCCTACCACCCACCACTGTGCTCACATGCTCTCTCTTTCTCTCTCTCCCTCTCTCTCAAAAAAAAAAAGTTTCAAGGAGATTAATTAAACAACAACAAAAAACAGCTTGTAGCTTCCCTCATCTAGTCAGATGTTCTAAGCTGGTGGCCTTGGGAGGCTGGGTCCACCTCTTTTAGGTGAAGTGAGTTCTTTTTCTCCTTTATATCATCCCACTGACCCATCTGGTGCTGTCAGAGATGGTGTTATAGATTCACTCCTATGAACATTTAAAGGTATAATTAAAGAGAGGGGAAGACGAACTGAAAGGATGGGGTTGGAGATGGAATCCTATAGATGCTGTGGTGGTTTGAAAGTATGTTGGCAAATTCCAAAGAGAAACTAAGAAAACAATCCCATTTACAATTACTCTAAAAATAATAAAATCCCTAGGAATAAACTTAACCAAGGAGGTGAAGGACCTATACTCTGAAAACTAAAAAACTTTGATGAAAGAATTGAAGACAACACAAACAAATGGAAAGATATTTGGTGCTCATGGATTAGAACAAATACTGTAAAAATGTCCATACTACCCAAAGCAATTTATACATTTAATGCAATCCCTACCAAAATACCAACAGTATTTCTCACAGAACTAGAATAAACAATCCTAAATTTGTATGGAACCACAAAAGATTCTGAATAATCAAAGCAATCTTGAAAAAGAAAAAGAAAGCTGGAGATATGACAATTCCAGATTCAAGTTACCCAACAAAGCTGCAATAATCAAAACAGCATAGTACAGACGCAAAAATAGACACACAGATCAACAGAAAAGGATAGAAAGCCCAAAAACAAACCCACAATTATATGGTCAATTAATTTCAATGAAGGAGGCAAGAACGTGCAATGAGAAAAATACAATCTTCAACAAATAGTGTTGGGAAAACTGGACAGCTATATGCAAAAGAATGAAACTGGACCATTTTCTTATACCACACACAAAAACAAACCTAAAATGCATTAAAAACCTACATGTGAGACCTGAAACCATAAAAATGTCAGAAGAGAACACAGGTAGTAAAGTCACTGACACTGACTATAGCAACATTTTTCTAGATATGTCTCCTGAGGCAAGGGAGACAAAAGCAAAAATAAACTATTGGGACTATATCAAAATAAAAAGATTCTGCACAGTGAAGGAAAGAATCAACAAAAGTAAAATGCAACTTACAGAATGGAAGAAAATTTTGCAAATGGCATAACCAATAAAGGGTAGGTATTCAAAATATATATAAAACATATGACAATTCAACACCCCAAACCAAATAATCCAGTTAAAAATGGGCAGAAACCATGAACAGACACTTCTCCAAAGGAGACAAAATGCTCAACATCACTCATCATCAGGGAACTACAAATCACAACTACAATGAGATATCACCTCACACCTGTCAGAATGGTTAACATCAAAAACACAAGAAACAAGTGTTGGCAAGAATGTGGAGAATAAGAAACTCTTATGTACTGTTGGTGAGAATGCAAAGTGGTACAGTCATTGTGGAAAACAGTATGGAGGTACTTCAAAAAATTAGAGATAGAAACCCCTATGATCCAGTAATCCCACCACTGAACATGAAAACACTAATTTGAAAGGATATATGCACCTCTACGTTTATTGTCGCATTACTTACGCATTATTTATAATAACCAAATTACAAAGCAGCCCAGGTGTCCACTGACAGATGAATGGATAAATACACACACACACACACACACACACACACACACACACACACAGAGGGATGTTACTCAGCCATAAAAAAGAATGAAATCTTGCCATTTGCAACAACGTGAATGGAGCTAGAGAGTATACTGCTAAGTGAAATAAGTCAGTCTGAGAAAAACAAATATCACATGATTTCACTCAGGTGAAATTTAAGAAACAAAACAAACAAACAAGGTGAGGGTGGGGAAAGGAGAGACAACCCCCCAAAAAAGACTGTTAACTATAGAAAACAAACAGAGAATTCCCAGAGGGGAGGTGGTTTGGGGGATGGGTGAAATAGGTGATGGGGATTAACGAGTATGCTTATCATGATGAGCACTGAGCCATGTAGAGAATTGTTGAGTCACTATATTGTACACCTGAAACTAATATAACACTGCATATTTATTAATAAATAAAACGTGTCAAATTCTGTGACATTTCTCCCATCTAGAAGTAGAGTTGAATTCCTCTCCTCCTAAATATGGGATGGCTTAAGTTGCTCATGTACTGAATAAAATATGTTGGAAGCCATGCTGGTAATATAGGTCAAAAGGATGATACAGCTTCTGCCCAGCTCTCTCTCTCTCTTATTTGGGCTGTTTGCTTTTGGAACTCATCCACCAGGCTGCATGGAAGCCAGGCAGCCGTGGAGAGACCCATGTGAAGAGGAACCAGGGCTCTCCACTCCAGACTTCTGGCTACTCCACCCTTCCACTTAAACCCTCTGATAATAGCCAGAACCAGCTTGCTCGCCATGTGGGTGCATCCTAGAAGTGAATCCTTCTCCCATCAGGTGGTCCCTCCCATCCACCCCCCCTCTCCAGCTGATGCTGCATGAAGCAGAGATGGGCCTGCCCACCCAGCCCAGCTGAGATTCATGAGTTATATATAAATGATTGCTGTGATATGTCCCCAAGTTTGGGGGTAATTTTTTATGCAGTAATAGAGAACCAGAACAGATGCTTAGACTCAAACTTTTATTGGTTTTTCCAATATAAAACTTGTTAAATATGTTCTCATCTAGTGAGAGGACAGAGAAATGAGGGATGAGGCAAATTCTATAACTGTCATATTTCTTAAAATCATGAGAAGCTAAATATAATGGGGAAAAAAAGCACCTGCGACCTTTTACAGTTTGATAATTTACTCACTTTTAAGGACTAGAAAAATCAGAAGAGGAGAGGTGTTCAACATTAATGTTGCTAGGGCTGGAGAACCAGACATGAGTGGGCATGCCAATCCCTGTCCCTTCACTTTAAGATCCCCCCAAATATTTCCTTTTTCTTCCCAAGCTGCTTATTTTCATGCAAGATTATTTACAGTCAACTCTTCTTCCTAGAAGGACATCAGATCGAATTCCAAAAACACACATTCAATAACATGCAAGAGGTGAGAACTATTCTGCCAACCCCTGCCACTTGAAGGTCCTGAAATTAATCCATCAGCATGTCCTCCTCTCCTTCAAGAACAAATGATCATTCCTTTTTATTTCCTGTATTAAACCTAATTGTCTTTGTCCATCTTTTGTGGTACCATGGCTTCACCTTATGTATTTAACTCTTTCCCAATGTGCTTGGTTATTCCCTCCTCTAAGCTTTGATTCAAACCCCTTATGTCTTTATCAATCAACCATCTTTCAAAGCCATGTTCAAGCCTCATATCAATTTTTTAAAAAAGAAAAAAATTCCCTAAACATGTCAGGTGACCACAATCCCTCACCCTATTCAAACCCTTACGGCACTCGGAGTCCACAGCGCTCTGACACATGAGTAGATCTGCCCATTCCCCTCCACTGCTTATACAGCCTTCAGGGGCAGGACTATGTCTTCAGTGTTTTTGCATTCCTCCCCTCTACTCAAAACACACTCAGAGCCACACTCTCTGTCTTGAATACCTTCCTTACTAAAGGTATTCAAGAAAGCTTTACCTGGGTAATGTGACAAATAGCTTACAAAACTCCTTCTAGGAATGTTTATATTAAAACCACTCCCTACTCTTAAGGAATGAATCTTTAGTTGCACAATTTGAGTCTGAGCCAGCCAGTTAGGGTCAATCAGTAAGTATCTGGGGGAAGTGGGGAGACCCTCAACAGCAAAATGTTGGCCCACGTGTTGCTAGACATGCCCAGGAAGCCCCTGAGTCCTATCAGCATCGAATGGGCAGGATCTTTGAGATTATCTAGCACAGAAATGTATCTTGTGTGTATCTTGTATCTTTCTTTATGAAGAAATTGTGGAAATTAATGTCAACCTCATTTTATAGGTGAAGACAGTAAGACTCAGAGAGGATAAGTAATAAGCCCCAAAGCAGCTGGTTAGCAGCATGAATGGCCGTGACCTCAGGTTTCCAGACTCCTTTTTCAGCATTCTTTCCACAACAAAAACTTGAAGGATGCTTGCCTTTTCTCAATGAATATTCCTCTTTGAAGAGCAAACCACAGGCAGTGCTTCAAGGTGAATATATCTGAATGATGGCTTTAAAGTCAATTTTTACTATGTAGGGTGACCTTAATTGCTAGACATTTTCTTCTCAAGCAAAACAAAGGAAAAATCATTTTACCACCTCTGACTGAGAAAGATGCGTTCATGTACCTAACTTACAAGCAATTTTTCCAAAGCAGAAGGGGTCTTTTCTGAGCACTGTGTCATACACTGTCTCTGGGCTAAAAGCAATGAATTAGACCATGTAACTGGCATATAAGAAAGAAAAATACAAAAGATGAAAGCCTCTGCCTTAAAAACCAAGAACATAGGCTGGATGTGTGCACTGACTTGAGAAATTGATAAAAGCAACCAAATTATGAACCCTATTTCCTAAGAGGCTCAACAATTACTCCCTATCAGTATACTTGCAAATCCTTTTCTACCACATTTTATATTCCCGATTCTAAGATGAATTACATCTTTCCACTGACCTTGTCAAAATAGGCCTTTCTCATAACAACAAGTAATAAAAGCAACTCCATGGTCTAGATCAATAAGATCAGACAGGTAGGCTGACAGAGACAGTAACAGAAAGTCCCCAAGTAATTTTTAATTTAAAAAACTCATAAGAAATGAGCATTCCACTTTGTTTTCAAGTTCTTGCTTGATATTTTGAGAAAAGGGAGGAAAAGTTATAGATCATAGATGCAGACATAGATCTCTAGATCATATGTATGTTAAAATTGAAGGAGTATAGTATAGTAGCTAAGGACCCATACTCTAGAGCCAGACCATCTAGTTCAAACCCCACCTTGGTCACTGACTATGCAACACTGAGAAAGTTACTTAAAACTCTTTTTAATTCAATCTCTTCATCTAAGCATAGAGTTGATAATATTTGTGAATTCATAGGCTGTTGTAAAAATTCAGTGATGACACATGCCAGGGACTCAGAACAGTGCCTGGCCTCTAGTGAATATTTACAAATATTAACTGTTCTTATTATCTGTGACAGGGACAAGATTATTGATACGTTGAGTATGCATAGTCTTCCCCTCTCCCTTCCTGCTTCTTAGGAGGGTATCTTTCTTGCTCGTCAGGTCAGCTCTAGGGTGTTCTCTTGTTGTATGAAGTCTGAGTCTGGGTTTGAGGAAATCTTCCAGAGAACATTTAGACTATATTACTCAGGGGAGATTCTGAGCAACAAAAAGGTTATGTGTAGGGTGTGTGGGCTCTTGGGGAGATGGCTGAATGCTTGAGCTAGATGGTACGTGTCAACAGAAAGGGAACGGAGAAGACTTTAGAAATACGGTAGCAATGTGAATAGAGAAGGAAAGGCTTCTAGCAACTGCACCAGGTGATAGAACTGAAAAATACATGGTGGGGTTTCGTGGGGGTTTTTAAGCATTTATTTATTTATTTGCTTTAGAGCAGGGAGAGGGAGAATCTCAAGCAGACTCCGCAATAAGCACGGAGCCAGACACAGGGCTCCATCTCAAGACCCTGAGATATGACCTGAGTCGAAATCAAGAGACTGACACTTAACTAACTGAGCCACCAGGTGCCCCAAGACACTGTAGTTCTAAGAAATACCATTTAAGTTTTTTGAGAAATACAATAAAGATAGAAATTAATTCTCTGTAATTGCTTTTGGTTGTTGGATGTTGTTCTGTGAATGTGATGTTGTACTGAGACTGGACCTCATAGGAGCCTAGATTTTATATGTATAACAAGTTCTACAGAGAGAACAATTTGGAGCACATGGTTTTAGGCTTAAAACAAGAGCAGATTAACACAGAGTGGTAAATGTCACGAGTAGAGCACACAGCTTTCAAAAGGAACTAAAATATTCCCTACATGTAGTCACCATAGCCCTTTAAAAAATATTTTGGCAATAGGTATCCAGAGCCATAAAAATATTTGTCCCCTTCATAGAGGGCTAATTCATCCTATAAGAAAAAAATTTAGTATACAAGATGCTCATGGCAACATTATTTATAATAGTAGAAAAATGGAAACAACCAACAAACTAACCAAAAGAGAGCATGTTGTTTTAATAAAAAGGTATGGCTTTGTTCAAAATGATAATACTGAAACTTAGAAAAAAAATGTTATGACATAACACAAAATTATAAAAACCCAGAATAGTTATGCTAACCCTGGAGCTATCTACATCCAGCTTAAAGGACACAGAAAATACCAGCTCTTAGAATTACGGGAGATGTCCTGTTTGCTGATGCCTTCTGGCCATCCCAGGCTTCTCCAGGCTTTCATAACCCCTTTATTTTCCTCAGACTAAATGACTTTATAAGAGTAACTCTCAGGGCGCCTGGATGGCTCAGTCGTTAAGCATCTGCCTTCGGCTCAGGTCATGATCCTGGAGTCCCAGGTTGGAGCCCTACATCAGGCTCCCTGCTCAGCAGGAAGCTTGCTTCTCCCTCTTTCACTCCCCAACCCCGCTCCCTCTCTAGCTGTGTTTCCCTCTGTCAAATAAATAAAATCTTAAAAAAAAAAAAAAGAGTAACCCTCATTCAACTTGATTAATATTGGCAATTGCCCATGCAACTGAAAGAGATCTGGGTTTTGCCCCTCTTGCTTTTCTTAGTTCTAGTACAAGAATAACAAGAAAGAGGAGAGAAAGACCTACAAAGGGAGGGAGGGAGGGAAGGAGGGAGGGAGGGAGGAAGGAAGGAAGGAAGGAAGGAAGGAAGGAAGGAAGGAAAGAAGGGAGGGAGGGAAGGAAGGGCGAGGGAGGGAGGGAAGGAGGGAAGGAGGAAGGAAGGAAAGAAGGGAGGGAGGGTTGGAGGGAGGAAGAAGAGAGAGAGAGGGAGAAAAAGAGAAAGGAAGAAAGAGAAGAAAGAAAGAAAGAAAGAAAGAAAGAAAGAAAGAAAGAAAGAAAGAAAGAAAGAAAGAAAGAAAGGAATGGGAGGGAGGAAGGAAAGAAGTAAGGGAGAGAGGGAAGGGAAGAGAGGAAAAGAGAGAAAGCAAGCTTTTGTACTTATTCTTTTGGTTTTAAAGCTTTTTAAATTTCATATTCTCTGACAATTGGATTCAGTGGGTTAACAGAGCCTTTCATAAAACATTTCTTGAAATAACTATCCCAGCATGCCTGAAACAGCAAGTAGAGAACCAGGAACAATGTTTTTTTTGAGAGCCTGTATGATCCCTTCCACATAGTCTGTAGAATTACACCTGGTTTTTTTATTTAAGGAACTTGCAAAAAAGGTGAAAACATCTTAACACCACTCATTCATTCACTCACTCATTCCACAAGTGAGCACCAGTATGTTCCAGATACCATTTTGGGTACAGGTTATGTCACAGTCCCAAAGTGCAAAAGATGATGAAACAGGTAATTCTCAGAAAATGTGAAGAGTGGCTTGAGGGAGAAAGAATAGGGAGACCAAGGAAACACAACTAACCCAGTTTTGTTTTTTTGTTTTTGTTTTTGTTTTTTTTGTTTTCCATGACCCAGCCACCCTATCCCTACCCACCACCCCAAGCAACTCTCAGTTTTTTTCCTGAGATTAAGAGTCTCTTATGGTTTGTCTCCCTCCCCGATCCCATCTTGCTTAATTTTTTTTCCCTCCCTACCCCCCAAGACTCTCAAATTCCTCATACCAGAGAGATCATGTGATAATTATCTTTCTCTGATTGACTTATTTTGCTCAGCATAATACCCTCCAGTTCCATCCATGTCATTGCAAATGGCAGGATTTCATTCTTTCTGATGGCTGTATACAACTAACACAGGTTTGAGGAGGTCAAGGAAGAGGACATACCATGCTCCCTTAATTCAAATTCTAATAAATTCAAATCAATCATGTAGAGGAAATGAAGAAATAGGCCCAATTCACACTCTGCATTCTTGTTTCTACGTCATATTCTCTTAGACTATCCTGGCATTAGGATGAAAAACATTCTCCCAAACACAGCCTCCAAAAACCATTTCAGGAATAGACACCATAAAAGTAATTTGGGGAACCAATTCCCCTCAGCAAATAGCAGAGGTGCTAACATTCTCCAACTACCCAATGTGGACCAGGCCCTCAAACTGACTTCCAATCCTGCCATTTTGATTGTCTCTGTCGTGAATGAAAATATTCTTTCTCTCCATCTGGCTCTGTGAATGACAATAGTAGGAAGTAGTCTATTTTGGTTTTAGGAAATAGAAAATACGTTTTGTTATTTTTTTAAAGGTGGCAGAGAGCATGCTGAGTTATATTCTTTTGCTGGGCATTGTATAGACAACATGCTATTTTTATGGAAAAGATTCGCCATATCTAATGCTGATGGTGTCCTGAGTAACCTCAGTGTGATAAATCAGAGAAACCACACATTGACACAGCCTTGTCACAACTGCTATAAATTATCAGGTGCCCCTGAATCTCTAATGGAAAAATCACTAATGCTATTTGTTCCCACAAGGCTGAGACCCTTAGAGCTTCACACAGGATGAGGGTTCAAGAAGAAAGGGATTCAACACTGATCTAACAACACTGATCTCCTTGTAATCCTACTAATACAAAACCTTTAACTTTGAAATATTCTTACTTTGGCCTCTCAATAAAATTTTGAGAGAAAAAAATAATTTTGAAACGTGCAGGAGCTTGCAAACGTTATCTATTTGCCATAAACGGTACTAGCTTGTGTGCCTGAGTTCTCTCCCCAGGCTTGTAGGAGCCAAGAAAGTTCAGGGAGGGCCAAGAAGGGCAAAGGTTTGGATGGCAACCAAGAAAAAGAGCCAAAGAGACAGGGGAAAAAGAGCTCAGCAACCCACCAATAGCAAAGGGGTCAGGTAAAGAAGGGGTTCCATAAAGAAGAGAAAAACAAAGGAGAATGGAACAAATCTGGAGGTGCTTTCTTATAGGATGTCTGTGGACAAAGAAGGAGCCTCAGAGAACCTGGATCAATTTAGAAGGCACCATCGGTACATTAAAACACTTGCTATGCGTCTAACTTTTTGCTATTCATGATCCAGGGCAAATGGGCTCTCTTAAGCCAGCAGTGTCTCCCTGGGACCTTGCCATACTATTTGTCAAAAATTCCAGCACAGTTAGGTTTTGTTCTGGGACTGGAGTAAACCTGTTTCTTTGGTTGGGGTATCTATTGAACTACTTGGCTTCATTTGGGAGCCATGTTGTATGAAAAGTACATTATTAAAACTGCATGTGGCAATATGCTCACCCCATGGAACTCATGTGAGAAGCAAAGCCATCTGATCAAAGAGCATGGGCAATGACCCATCCTGATGGAAGGATAGATAGGACTGCTGGTATTATGCAAATGTTCAAAGGGCTTTTTCTTTCTCTTTCTCCCCCAGTTCCTCCTTCCCTCCTTCAACCCTAATCACATAGAATTGAATTATGATAAGGAAAGTTGTATAAGCTTTTCCCAAGGTCAAGTGAATAAATGCATTTCCATTAATTCCAAAAATACTGAAAGATGTATGGACAACCAATGCATTATGGGTTGATAAAGAACACCAAGCTATCAAGGAGATCAACCTTCCATTTTTGCGGTTGTGAACCATGCTGCTCCACACCATAAAAATATGAACGGCCAACATTGAGCCTTGCCACTTATCAGCTGGCTAAACTTGGACAAGGTAATTATCATCTGTGTCTACATTGTGAATGGGATTAATCACTGGCTGTCATGAAGATTAAGGAGTTATAAAACACATAAATTACCCAGGGCAGGTCCTGGTACAGTGCCATTACATTGCATGACTCTGAGGGTAGCATTCCCATGGTTGTCAATGTGGAAGGCTCCTCTGGGAGTTGTGCAGTGCACAACCATGCCCAGGCTTGGTACAGAACAAGTGTTCACTCAATATTTGTTTTTTTATCATTTACTGAGTCCTTATTATGAATTGAGTCATGCTGAGAAATTTTCAAGGATTTTCTTGCTTGATCTGCAAAATAACCCTATGAGGTAGGGACTCTTATTAGTCCCATTTTAGAAATGAAGAAACTAAGGTGCATAAAGTTTAAGTAACTTGCCAAGGTAAGCCAAGCATCAGGATTCAGTCTCTAATGGCTTAACTCCAGCTCAGGTCCTCATTGGCCACATTATCTACCATTGCCACAGGTAGGGACAAACAGGCCAAAGGGACCAGGTCATTCTTAGATTAAGTCAACTCACTAATATAATTAATCCACAAGCATACTCTATAGAGAAAATGGTAACAAATCATTCCTTTCATTTCCAGAATATGCAGTCCAGTTTCATTAGCTACTGCTACCACTTTTTCCCTGATGCCATGAAGAACTGGAGTACCACAGCCGAAATTAACAAAGATCATCACTTAGAAAACCAAAGCTGGTAGCATCACAATTCTGGACTTCAAGATCTATTGAAAAGCTGTAATCATCAAGACAGTATGGTACTGGCACAAAAACAGACACATAGATCAATGGAACAGAATAGAGAGCCCAGAAATGGACCCTCAATTCTATGGTCAACTAATCTTAGGCAAAGCAGGAAAGAATGTTCAATGGAAAAAGACAGCCTCTTCAACAAATGGTGTTGGGAAAATTGGACAGCCACATGCAGAAGAATGAAACTGGACCATTTCTTTATACCACCACAAAAATAGACTCAACATGGATGAAAGACCTAAATGTGAGACCAGAATCCATCAAAATCCTTGAGAACACATGCAGCAACCTCTTTGACCTCAGCCACAGCAACATCTTCTTAGAATCACTGCCAAAGGCAAGGGAAGCAAGGGCAAAAATGAACTACTGGGACTTCATCAAGATGAAAAGCTTTTGCACAACAAAGCAAACAGTCAACAAAACTAAAAGGCAACCTATGGAATGGGAGATGATATCTGCAAATGACATATCCAAAAAAGGGCTAGTATCCAAAATCTATAAAGAACTTATCAAACTCAACACTCAAAGAACAAATAATCCAATCAAGAAATGGGCATAAGGCATGAACAGACATTTCTGCAAATAAGACATCCATATGGCCAACAGAGACATGAAAAAGTGCTCAGCCTCACTGAGCCTCTGGAAAATATAAATCAAAACCTCAATGTGATACCACCTCACACCAGTCAGAATGGCTACAATTAACAAGTCAGGAAACAACAGATGTTGGTGAGGATGCTGAGAAAGGAGAACCCTTCTAAAACGTTGGTAAGAATGCAAGCTGGTGCAGCCACTCTGGAGAACAGTATGAAGGTTCCTCAGAAAGTTGAAAACAGAGCTACCCTATGACCCTGCAATTGCACTGCTAGGTATTTACCCAAAGACACAAATGTAGTGATCCAAAGGGGCACATGCACACCAATGTTTATAGGAGCAATGTCCACAATAGCCAAACTACAGAAAGAGCCTAAATGTCCATCAACAGATGAATAGATAAAGAAGATGTAGTGTGTACACACACACACACACACACACACACACACACACACACACACGATGGAATATTACGCAGCCATCAAAAAAGAAATCCTGCCATTTGCAATGACATGGATGGAAATAGAGGATATGATGTTAAGCAAAATAAGTCAATCAGAGAAAGACAATTACCATACGATCTCACTAATATGAGGAATTTGAGAAATAAGACAGAGGATCATAGAGGAAAGGAGGGAAAAATGAAACAAGATGAAACCAGAGAGGGAGACAAACAATAAAAGACTCTTAATCTCAGGAAACAAACTGAGGGTTGTTGGAGAGGAGAGGGGTGGGTGGGATGAGGTGACTGAAGAATGGACTTTGAGGAGGGTATGTGCTATGGTGAGCAGTGTGAATGGTGTAAGACTGATGAATCACAGACCTGTACTGCTGAAACAAATAATACATTATATGTTAATAAAAAAAAAACAAAGATCATCACTTGTCCAGAGGCAGCAAAGATCTTTCTGTGCCCACACTCCTAATGACGGCACTTGTCATTAAATAAGCAAACCTCTAGAAATCATTTTCTATTAAGAAAGGTCAATACAAGTGTATCTACTAATTGGCTGACGTATTCATGTCCGAGCAAACTGGAGGGATATCCATTGACCAAGGAAGGCCAGAATTTCAGCCTCAGCTTTTTGGACTACCTGTTGGTGCCCAAGGAGTAACACTTAGTGAGGATACGATTTTAAACTAACAAATCTCAGTGATGCATGCAAAAAAGGCAGGTCTGCACACCAAATGGGGAAGGGGAAACTGAAGTTCTTCTAAGTCCCCTCTTCATGTGCCTTCACTGTTCTTTGCTCCCTTTTCTACCAACTCTCTAGGCATTTGACTGCTTGCACTTTCACAAATTAAAAGGACATAGACTCTGGAGGCTATATTGTAGAATGGGCCCTGGAACCAGACAAACTAGGTGGCTCTTCCACCTCCACCTCCGAGCCTCAGTTTCCTCATCTATACAGTTGGGACATGAACAGTGCATTTACCATATGGGATTGATACAAAGATTAAATGCATGTCAACTCCCAGAACTCCATAAATAAAAGCTGCCATTAAGGACTCCAGAATGACAGAAAGTGATGACATATTTTTTTGTTAACTTACAAGGACATAGACATTCAAATGACTATTATGCTCTTCAAAGCAATCATCTCAAGGTATCTCTAGAAAACAATTTTTCCCCTAAAGTTTCCTTTGTTTAATATATTTCTGGAACTTCTCCTTTGGAATTGCCATCAACACAGGTATCTTTGGTAATGATAAATCTCTTTGCAGATGCATTATGACCAGAATGGTCATTCAGAGCCAAGTGCAGTATTGAAAAGAGGAGCATCTTTTTAACCAAACATAGACCAAAGGAGTGACTGTTAAGTCCCAACCTGGTCCCAGTATATGTGCCTAGCTCTCCATCCTATGCACTCAAGGTTCCTCATTCCCTGAACAAGTGGAGCCTTTCCTGCTACCAGAGTTCTGTGCAGGATACTCCTTCTAAATGGAATGGCATAGCCTCTACTCCCTAGTCCATCCAGAAATAGCCAGCTTAACCAGCACATCCCAGCCATGTCAACCTTTCTACCAGTAGTTAAGTTCAATCACAGAGGTGATTGAATACGCTTTCTTGCTTTGTCAAAGATTAGTTGACCATAGAGTTGAGGGTCCATTTCTGCATTCTCTATTCTGTTCCATTGATCAATGTGTCTGTTTTTGTGCCAGTACCATACTCTGTTAATGATTACAGCTTTGTAATACAGCTTGAAGTCCAGAACTGTGATGCCTCCAGCTTTGGTTGTCTTTTTCAACATTACTTTGGTTATTTGGGGTCTTTTTAGTTCCATACAAATTTCAGAATTGTTTGTTCCAGCTCTGTGAAAAATGCTGTCTCTCCAGCAAATGGTGTTGTGAAAACTGGACAGCAACATGCAGAAGAATGAAACTGGACCACGTTTTTATACATACACAAAAATAAGTTTAAAATAGATCAAAGTCCTGAATGTAAGGCAGGAATCCATCAAAATCCTAGAGGAGAACACAGCCTCTTTGACCTTGACTGCAGCAACTTCTTACTAGACACAAGTCCAGAGACAAGGGAAATAAAAGTAAAAATGAACCACTGAGATTTCATCAAGATAAAAAGCTTCTGCACAGTAAAGAAAACAATCAACAAACCTAAAAGACAACCTATGGAATGGGAGAAGATATTTGCAAATGACGTATCAGACAAAGGGCTAGTATTCAAAATCTATAAAAAACTTATCAAACTACCCCAAAAATAAAAAATCCAGTCAAAAAATAGGCAGAAGACATGAACAGACATTTCTCAAAAAAAAAAAAGACATACAAATGGCTAATAGGTACATGAAAAAATGCTCAACATCACTCATCATCATGGAAATACAAATCAAAACCGTGATGAGATACCACCCACACCAGTCAGAACGGCTAAAATTAACAACTCAGGAAACAATGCATGTTGGTGAGGATGCAGAGAGAGTGAAACCCTCTCACACCGTTAATGGGAACGCAAACTGTTGCAGCCACTCTGGAAAACAGTATGGAGATTCCACAAAAATTCAAAGAATAGGACCACCCTATGACCTAGCAATTGCACTACTAGGTATTCATCTAAAGGATATAAACATAGTGACTGAGAGGGACACATGTACATGAATGTTTATATCAGCAATGTCCACAATAGCCAAAACATGGAAAGAGCCTAAATGACCATAAAGAAGATGTGGTATTTATATACATTGGAATACCACTCAGGCATCAAAATAATGAGATATTGTCATTTGCAATGACATGGATAAAACTAGAATGTACTATGCTAAGTAAAATAACCCAGCCAGAAAAAGACCAATACCATATGATTTCAGTCATGTGTGAAATTTAAGAAACAAAACTAATGAATAGGGGAAAGGAAGTAAAGATAAGACAAAATTAGATAAATAATACATATAATATAAATAAGATATATACAAGATATAAAGATATAAAGACATATAAGATATATAAGATATAAATAATATAAATAAGATATAGAAAGATAAATAAGATAAATAATATAAAAAGGAAGTAAAAATAAGAAAAAGTAAGATAAAAACAGAGGGAGGCAAACCATTGGAGTCTTTTTACTATAGGGAACAAGCTGAGGGCTGCTAGAGGGAAGGTGAGAGGGGAGGGATAACTGGGTGATGGGCATTAAGGAGGGCACTTGATGTAATGAGCATTGAGTGTTATATGCAACTGATCAATCACTAAATACTACCCTGAAACTAATAATACACCACATGTTAACTAACTTAAATTTAAATAAAATCTTAAAAAAAAAAAAAAAAGAACATAGAGGTGAGAAGCCAAAGACAAGGACTCAAGAAAAGCAATAGACAAGGCAGTGATGTACAGAACCCAGGGAGTAAGCTGCCCAGGTCCGAACCCTGCCTCTATGGCATTGTCACAAGCTGTGACCTTGGATGAGTTATTTCACTTTCCCATGTTTGGCTTCCTTATTAATGAAATTAGATAAAGATCAGGAATTCCTTCAAAGGTCTATTTTGGAGATCACATAGTGCCTAGAACAGTATCTAGCAAATGTTTGTTTAATGAAGTCTTAGATCTATCATCTCTTAGCTGGGTGCCCAGCTTGAGTTGGCTATTTAACCTCTTCACATCTCAATTTCTTGCCTTTAAATGAGGATAAGAAAAGTATCACTGATCTCATATGGTTGCTGAGGATTAAACAAAATAATGTATGTAACCTGCCTTTATATTATATACCTGGAACTTTGTATATATTGGAGTTTCAACAAAATGGCAGTTTTTTCTTAAAGTTATTTCTTTTGAACTCCATAACACCTTATTTGTAGCTCTATTCTGCAATATATCAAATTACATTATAAAAGTCTAGACTGAGAACTTTTGAGGACAAGAACTTTGTCACTATTCTTCTGAAAAGGGGGAAAACCAGTTCAGCTGGCCATATGATATGAGGGGGAATTGAAAACTGAAACAGAAATCACAACTTGCAAAATTATGCTATGATTTTATGAAAATAGAAAAATTGTACCAATCCAGGACATGCAAGACGAATTAAGTTCAGACTCTTTAACATCAGCTCATTCAGACCCATGGTTGTTCTAAAGAAGGCCACAGTCAAACCAGTCTAAGAGTAATTCCACACAAAATCCAATCCAAGACCATTGACTGTTTTAGCAACTTCGTACTTTATAAATTCTGACCAATCTGTAGCCAAGACCACTCTGTGACTAACACCAGTTTCACAAACTCTATAAATAATCTTCCCTAAAATCCATCTCCACCCTGTTGAAATGCTCCCAAACCCTCCACCGTAGGTCCTCTACCTTGCAGCCTTAAACTAATAAAGCTAAGCTTGTTTGACTACAGTGCATCCCTGGTTAGTCTTTGGTGGACTCCAACATAGCCTAGCAGGCCACAGACTTGCTTTGTACCACAGCCCCTGGTGCAGAGCAGGCATTCCACCAATTGTGTTTTGAACAAAAGAATGCAGCAATGAGACTCTTGCTTTCATAAGTTAAGAGTTCAGAAGAGGGGGCACCTGGATGGCTCAGTTGTTAAGCATCTGCCTTTGGCTCAGGTCGTGATCCTGGAGTCTTGGGATCGAGACCCGCATCAGGCTCCCTGCTCAGTGGGAAGCCTGCTTCTCCCTCTCTCATTCCCCCTGCATGTGTTCCCTCTCTGGCTGTGTTTCTCTCTCTCAAATAAGTAAATAAAATCTTTAAAAAAAAAGAGAGAGAGAAAGAGAGAGAGAGTTCAGAAGAGAATCCTAAACAGAGAGTTTCAAAAATATTAGGAGCCACAGTAAGAAGCCTTGAGGGGATGATGTATATAATTTTCCAAGCTACAGATCTTAAAGAGCCATCCTTGGCCGAAAATATGTAATCAGGAATGCTCATTAGAAGCAAGTCTTGCTGCTATGCTCTATGCACATCAAGTATCATCCTTACTCGATAGAAAATGATAAATTAATCAAGGACACAAGGTGAACAAGCAAGTGGACATGGTCTGTGTTCCTAGAGCAATGGGCATGGAGCCTTGCCCACAGCAGTTGTTCATAGAAATTTATTCATTGGTTACTGACAGGCATTTTACTCTGCAGGTGAGAAGTGGCTGAGAGTTTCTGAGCAGAGGCAGATCCTGATAAATATGATGGTCTAGGGAGCTTCCTTTCTAGGAGCGAGTTAATACTATGCACTGGCAGCCTTGCCAGAGGTTATCAGGCCATTAGGAAGCTCCTTGCCTATTGAGATAACAGTGGAAAGGAAATGAATCTCTTCTGCAAAGCCAGCACCATGGTGACTAACTGATTTTGAAGGAGGGTGGAAATCGCCAGAGTTAAAGAAAGATGCATCAGTGTTTACCACCATGGGATCATTGGAAAACAATCCTGACGGAGACAGAAATAACTGCAAGGATGAAGTGATCTTAATATCTGCACAAATGTCCATTACTATGGGTTCAGGTTCTTAAAAGTAAGTAGCATGGCCTTGCAATAATCACTTCCTACCTGCTCTAACACCCTGCACAGGTCAGATCAATATGGGCAAATTAGGTCTTTGTATTCACTTAGAGTAACTATCAGCAACTTATTGATTCTAGCTACTCAAAGCAATGACATTCCCTTCATAAGGCATGATCGACAGATTTTTTTCTTTAGTTTTGCTCAAAATTGCACTGAACTCATTTAAGCTATGAAAGACCCTAGAACCTCAAGCCAATCAACTACTAGAATGAATAGATTATGACCATTTTTTTTTTTTTTAACTTTTTCCTTAACATTTTCATGATGTAAACAGATCAGCCCCTGTGGCTGAAGACAAAGCCAGGCCAGACATTTTTCGAAGCTAAGGAAACAGGAACCACAATTGAGAATGATACTGGAAACTAAATAACCAACATATATAAGTAAATACTATTCTCAAAGAGCATAATTTTATTTTTTTCCAAAGCCTTTTAGATGAAGGTAGCCCAGTTAAGAATCCATCACAAATCTGGAAAGAAAAAGTGGGCTTATATAGAAAAAAATATTACAGCGAATAGAGGAGACTGATAAGCTGTCACTGCATCACATTTAAAGATTTGATATGAAGCATTAAAGAGAAATAGCTCACAAGGAAAAGGAAAATCAAATATGAATTTCTTTTCCCCATAACGTAATTTTCTGGGCACTGCTGACTTGTCACTCACTGAAAACCCTCAGCTTAAGAAAACATTTTCAGGTCGTTTTTCTGAAATTACTGCAACCAGTCTATTTTCAGCTCTCTTTCTCTAAGCCTCCTAGAAAAAAAATTCTTAAATGATTTTGGGTCCAGGTTTAGTTCAAATTGCCAGAAGCTTTTAAGATGGTTTTGCCACTGGATTTATTAAACAATTGAAAATCTGAAGGAAAAAAAAAAGATGGCTTTGCTACTTTGCTTTTATTTTCAACTAATCTCCAACTGGGGGTATGTATGGGCTAGAATGAATGTTTTTCCCCAAAGATGAGCCTTTCTTCCACTTGGTTATCTGGGTCTGTTCTCATTAAATAATTCATGCACAAATAATCAATGAACAACTGGAAATGATTATTTGGTAATTAAATTTAGCTTTAACAGAAACAAGTCATTAAAACAATAAAAGCACATAGTAATCTCCCTTTATCTGTTGGGACTATGTTCCAAGACCCCCAATGGATGCCTGAAACTGCAGATAGGACCAAATCCTATATATACCATGTTTTTTTTCTGCACGTACATAACATACCCACGATGAAGTTTAATTTATAAACTAGGCACAGTAAGAGATTAAATATAACTAATAATAAAACAGAACAATTATAATAATACACTGCAATAAAATTTATGTGAACGTGGTCTCCCAAAATACTTTACTGTACTCATCCTTCTTCTTGTGATGCTGTGAGATGCTAGAATGTCTATGTGATGAGATGAAATGACACAAACGACAGAGGCACTGTGATGCATTGGACTACTACTGACCTGATGATATTCAGAAGGAGCATACATCATCAGCCTGTGGACCACAGCTGACAGCAGGACACTGAAACCACGGGAAGCAAAATCACTGGTAAGAGGGAACTAAACCTGGACCCAAAATCATTTAAGAATTTTTTTGTACCTGTTATAAAGACCATTTCTAATGCAAAAATGGCAGTTGAGACAATCAAAAAAAAGAGCTGTGCTTGTCCCCCTGGAGGTCAAAATGAGGCTCCCCACTATGTTAAAGATCAACATATTTCTCACCACACAGTGAGGCTAGGAAAACTTTAGAAAACAGTCTTTATGCATTAAAACTTCAGAACAGGTGAGAGGAATAGTAAGTTTTTTTAACGTGATAAGAGTGGCTTTACAGAAAATTAATTTGTCCATTAATTTAATGCATCCTCTTTGCATTCTCTCCAAACCTAACCTTACAAGTAATCATTTAGGGGGCTCAATGGCAATGGACAGTTTTGCTGGTTATTCCTAATCTCCCTTCTATAACACCCCTAACCATACTCCTGACTTGGGGTGGGGAGTTGTGATCTCCTAGACTCCCTGGGCCTCTAGCTTCCTGTTGGGTTTGATCAGTGGGGGGAAAGCACTGTGGTGCTATTTTCCCCTATATTCTCTCTGGTTTATTGCAGTGTCTAGCAAGAATTCTCTCCCTTACAGCTATAGCTTCTGTTGAGTGGCCCATAATTACAGCCCTCACTGGACTCCACTATCTGTTCCTCTTGTCCCTTCAGTCTGGGCAATGGTGTCCCCTTTGCTATTAGTTCCCAGGTGCTGAACCACCCTTTGTTTGTTCCTGTAATACAACCCACAGGTCTGCAACAGCCCCATCATTAAATTCTCTTCATTCAAACCCTCTGATGTAAATTCTGCTTCCTGCCAAGATCCCAACGCAACCACTATGCAAAATAAACATAAAAGTGTTCGTGTCCTGGCCAAGAATGGTGAGCAAACACAAAAGAAGACCAGTATCTGTGAAAAACATGCACAAGCAAAACAAGCCTCTACCAAGCTTTCTGTGTGGGCAAACGATGATTTATGTCAAGCTTCATATCAAAACCAGAAAAATATAGGTAATAGTCTTCCTTTCTAACTTCTCCCGTTTTGAAATGAGGGGGGAAATATAACACTCTCATCCCCACCACCAATATATTCCCATTGGATAAACCCCAGGAAAGCCAGTTCTGAAGACTAGAGATTCTCCATAAGTCACACGGATGCTTGAAAAAGATGAGCTTTTATTCCATTCCTATTCTTTTGCAATCAGAAAAAGAACATTCTCAGAATTTAATTTACTATAGTGTAGAAAGGGTGATGAAAATGTCTTTCAAAAACTAGGGCCAATTAACAAAATAGAAAAAAAATTTAAAGTACTGTTTTATCCAAATTATACAAGGTGATGTATGACACTCAAAGTCCATTATCTGGATTTTACAGATAAGATATAAGTCTTATATATATAAGACTATATCTCAGATGGCATCTTTTTTTCTTCAGTCTGGATAGTTCTTTATTTAGCTGGAGACTACCGTTCTCTTTATCTCTTTAACTCACCTACGGGATATTTGTTGAATTTGTAACATGCTGATAAACTGTACAGTTTCCAAGGCTAATACTGGATCCTTTTTTAAAAAAAGAAGCTATGGCCTCTAATAACGTGGGAGCTATGAATTAATAAGCAGAGCAGACATTTTAACTCAGACACAATGACCTAATCAGGCCATCTCTTCCGCATTTTGCTTTACACGGTCCTGGTTCTCACCTCCACCTCTCTCTAAATCCATTCTCCACCCATTCCTTCCTCCTCCTCCAGAAACTATGTTGCCCATCCCCTGCCTTTTGGCTCCTTGTGGAGTTCCACCAATGGGAGGTACCAGCAGGAAACCTGGGTGATAAAGATCGGGGTCTCCCTGCTCCATGTCCTCTGTACGTTGGAGTCCTCCAGTTCTGGCAGTGGCTGGCTTCTCCAACTACACATCCCTAAGCACACTCCACCCGAATGGCCCCTTCCTCTTACCCCCATCCCAAAGAGAGTAGAAGCTTCTTTCTTAAGCATTCCTCATGGTCTTAATAGCCCTTACTTGTTCCTTTCACTCTGTCTACATCTCTGTAAATATTACTTTTGCTCAGTTCTCTTCAGAGTCCTGAAGAGTGTGCCTTCTATTACCTGCTTGGTCCCTGACCAACAGAAGTATGACTTGCAATTAAAAAGACAAGGTTTCCTCAGGCAGGGGCAGGTCTTCCAACCCACATTCCCTATCTCCCCTATCCATCCCCACCACAGAGCTTCTGAACCCCGGGGGGTTAAAAATGCAGATCTGAGGAGAAGCTGAGAAACCATCACAGATCCAAGGAGATAAAGGAGGTAGAATGACAAAATAAAATATGGAATGGAATGTGCTAGACTGAGCAGGAAAAGGATGTTAGTGCAAAAACTGGTGAGACTGGCCTAAAGTCTGTAGCTTAGCATTATTGCTAGTATTAGTTTCTCATTTCGACAAATATATTCTGGTTATATAAGAAGTTAACATTAGGGAAAGCTAGGTGAAGGAAACAAAGGAAATTTTTCTGTACTATCTTGGCAACTTTTCTATGAATATAAAATTATTCCAAAATAACATGTTTATTAAAAAGAAAAAAGAAAAAAAAAAGCAGATTCCCAGACCCTAAACGAGACCCCTGAATCAGAATTTCAGTAGCAGGTACTTAAGTAGGTGGTCCGAGGACTGAACCTTGAAAAGCACCACCCTAAAGGACTTGGAAACTATTAGTTCTGGTTGAGATAAAGATGGAAAGAATTGTTTGCTGATGCTAAATTACAGCATAATTACTTGACTATTTAAAGAAAAGAGCCAACTGAAGCTTTGTCAAAGTTCACCTTCTATCCCAGTTAATTAGAATGATTCATCCCTCGACCAATCTCTGTATTTAGTTTCTTGCATAAAAACACTTGAAAAGGTGCAGGTAATTATAGAACCAAACAAAGAAAGTGACAGTAATGTTCTTCCACTTCTTCCTTCCTCTGAGATCAAGGTTTTTTGCAATGTGTATCCTTTTTATTTCACTCAACCGAGTTTCTAAGAGGGCAGGAACAACCATACAGACTGTGAGTGGCTTTCTTCATCTTTTCCGTGGTAGGTTTCTCCAAGTTGATTTTAAGCTCTTCCAGGCAGGACCTGTAATTTCAGTGTATTTTGTATTTTTCAACAGCTCAGTTCAGTATTCTTCACCCATTACATTCATGGACTGATGACCAGCGCTTCCCCACTTATCCACATAACTATTTATTTTAGATAGCCTGTAATTCTTATATCCAACATTTTCTATGCCATTGGAATAAGAAGGGACTAAGCAGAGGTGAAAATGTTAATCATGTTATTATTACTTGTTTATTCACAAAAATGTTAATTGAGTCCCATACTATGTGCCAGGCACTCTTCTAGGCCTGGAAATAATTTCCACTGTCAGGGAGCCTAATGTCAAATCAGGGAGACAATAATTAAACAGATAAGTACCAAACAAGCAACAGATTCTCCCTTCCCATCCTCACACTTTGCTCACCATGACAGGGCAAATGGAATTTGACTTAGGAACAGGAAGAACTGATCTTAAAGGAGACATAATCTTTCTCACTTTCAATCCCTTCGTTCCAAAAAAAAAAAAGGTGGGAATAAAAAAAAAATATCTCTTTGCCTTACAAGGATTATTACATAGCTCAAATAACAATAGGTGAAAATATGCTCTGAATATCGCAAAGTATTATAAAAAATTTCAAGCAATACAAATTAATGACTTAAACAGCCCTTGTCCACTAACTCTAAGGCAAAAAGATAGTGGTTCAGTGGCCTTTCCATTAACCAGAAATTTCAGACAATAAGATTTTATAAAATCAATCCTTTTAAAGATCTAAATTCTGTTGCTTTGCAGTTAGTGATTAGTGAGAATTAGATTAACATGAAAGAACTATATCAGAGGGGAGAAGTCACCCGTGTAGATTCATTTTTGCTTCATTCTCCCTGAACAAACAGGAGGGCTCAGTTACTTCGAGGCTTCTCTAAAATTGAAAAGGATTTCTCAGCCAGAGCCATTCATATTTCTATTTTATTCAAAAAGAAGCTTCCAGATCAGCAACAAAAGAAAATCTGCTAAAATCAGTGCTAGCACGTATAAACCTGTGAGCAGTGTTCAGCAGATATCTTATAAAAGATTATGCTTGAAAGAAGTTTTGAAAATCAGATTTGCTGTTTCAGATAAATATAGTGTCTATTCTCAGCTTCTAAGGTAGAAAATGTTCCTTTGGAGCAGTTTACCATCTTTTTCTCTGCCTGAAGAAGTCGTTGATCTTCTAAGGGTTCTCTGGATACCATGGAAACCGCATGATTCTGATCAAGTCTGTGGTGTCCAGGGTGCAGGTTAAGGAACCTTACAATGCTACCTAAGAAAACCTACATTAGAGACACTGATGGTGTGTTTGAACTGGACATCTGACATGTTTGTGGCAGGTGCAGATGTGGTTGTGAGCCTCTGCTGTGTCCCAGCACTGGACCAACAGTTGGGTAATCCAGGGACTGGAGGACACCATTACAAAGAACTCACAGTGGGTGTGGCGCCCAGGGAGCAGCAAGTTCATTATAAAATATATAAGAGTGTACAGGAATATCTTGTAAAGGTTTAGCTTTTATTCCAAATTGAAATTTTATTCTCTAGTTTTTGCTGCAACTTCAGTTGTGGAAGTCTTTCATGGGGATGACTTCAACTAAAGAGAAGCTGAAGAAGCTAAATGTTGAGCAGGGGAACAGTACGAAGATCTGAAAGAAGTTGAAATCATTCACATGAGGCTTCAAATGCACTTAGCCAGAAAAATCACGAAAAGGAAAGTGAAAACTATTGGCCTATATAAAGAAACAGCATTTTTGGCTTTACTGGTGAGACAAAATCACATCCGGCACATGGTGCTCTCTGAAGTCTACCTAGACTGTCTCCCTGGTGATATTTTCCCTCCACCTAACAGGAGTGAAAAAACACCAGATGACAGAGACTTCCTCCTCACTGTAGCACACGTGTGCGTGCTCACGCCCTCAGATTAGACCAGGACTCACTTTGGGGCTCACCAGAGACATAAACCAATGAGCACTTCAATCATTTCCATATGTGTGAAAGAAATTTGATCATTGACCCTGACTGATCTTCACAAAACCTGTGAATGAGCTGAATTTCTTCAGGAAATATTTAGGAAGCACATGCTAGAGCATCAGAATGAACCAAGAGCTAAAAGACATGCAAAAGAAACACCCGGCCTGGCCCTGTTTTACTCTTTGTTTGAAGGAAATAGGTAGCATTTTGCTCTCTCTGTCCTACCCCTTAACACTGTCCATGTCTTTGTTGACCTCATGGAGTCCTTCCATCCACACACCATGTCCATTAATCACTTCCTCCACCTTCATGATCCTTCCCACCCCTCCCCACCTACACACACCCTTTGGGCTCCTTTCCTTCTGGCATAAGCTGATGCTTATGCTCTCTCCATAGAACTCTCAGTATCTTTGTCCTCCTCTCTTTTTCACCCTGGATTCATCCTGTATTCTGTGTTCTCTGCTTCAACACTCAAGACTCCTGGAGAAAAACCATATAACTATATACATGCTTTGAGGAAGCCATGCAGAAAGGACTACTGGAGAATGTCAGTTTCCCATGTAGAAGGTAAGTTCTTTGAGGGCAGGAGCTGTGTCTCATGCTGTTTTGGTAAGCCTGAGGGTACCCTGGCAGACTTAAAAATCCTTGTTGCAAAGCAATTAATACCAAAACCAAAAAACTTAGGGGAAAAAAATAGGGCCCATACTGATAAACTGATTTTTTAAACTTTCACACATGGTTTATGTGAAAATAAAAACAGCTATTCCAAAAGAAAGCATTCAGTGAAGTAGCTTTAGAAGGCAGTCATACTTAAAAAACAGCTGGTAAAAGTTATTCTGTGGATTTCAGTTATTCTGTGAAGAGCTGTAAAGCTCTTCAAACTTGTTTTATGATTCAAAATAGTTTCCAAGCTATTGGAAGAATGTAAGCTCATTCTTCTTGCTAATTAAAGCAATGTAGTAAGATCTCACTATCTCTCTCATACTACATGGCAAACCACCTCTAAAACTTCACCAAATAGAAACCATCCCTCAGTCATATCTGTATTTTTCCAGGGATAAAATGGAAGCATCTTTCCATGTCAACCAGAAAGGTAAATATCAAAGGAATCCTGAACTAGCTCATCGTAGGGAGAAGAGAGTCAATATCCTATCTGGGCAACAGCCATTCTGGGCATAAAGTTTCAGTGTGACATTGCTTCATGAATATGGGTCCCCATGCAGCCTTGCATACTTTGAGCCCACACTGGAAATGTAAAATGTTCTTTGCTCACACCAGTGGCAAACCTGTCTCAGAGCTGGGTGGGGGGTCACTGCTTTGCCAAGCCAACTGCACTGCAGGCCTCGACCCTCATACCCAGCTTGGCAGGAAGAAATCCAAATGTTGCCCGATTCTCCTACAAATGTAATAAAATCCAACAAGAGACTGAGTGGACAGCATACGATGTCATTTCCTCTAATTAAGGAATGCTCGAGAAAAACCAAAATAGCCACAAAGCACTGTCAGCAAAGCAATCAGCAGCGACAATTAGATGTCAGTTCACAGGCCTGAGCTCAGCCTTGTGTAGGGAGCTGGATTTGTTGTGGGTTCCAAACTTGCACGACAGCAGGAGTCAAGGACGATAAGGCTGCGAAAAGGGGCCAGAACCTGCTGCACACCAGTGGGTGAGGGCAGTACCAGCAGCTTGTTTGTTCGTTGGTGGGTTGCTGTGTGGCAGTGGCGGGTACCCTAGGAAGAATCTAGGGTAGAAGAATCTAAGGTAGAAGAATCTAGGGGGCTTCCAAGTATCTTGGAAGTCTGCTGGCTACAGCCCATGCTGCATTTGCCTCGAATCACCCTTCTCTACCTGGGAAAATGCTACTCACTCTTTACAACATATACATAGTTCCTCTGCATCTCCTTTGTGAGGAATTCACAACTTCAGTACATGCGAACTTTCCCTTTTCTCAACTCCCATAGCCAATGGCTGTCTATACTACATGGTCATTAAGAGCAGGAGTCGAGAAACGTATATAAAGAAACAAATATAACACAAGAACATCATGCTACAGAATAATATACACTAATATTGTGTGTGTGTGTGTGGCACACACATATGTATATAACAATTATTAGGAGGAGCACCACGCTCTCTTCCTCTCCTCTCCAGCACCTCTCCCTGGACACATAAGACAAAACACTTTGTCTTCTTAAAACTACTAGAAGGTGATTGCTTCCCTTTTTGCTGCATCCCTTCACTCCTCCTCTGGGAAGTCACTTTTCAAGTGGCTGAGAATGAGTTGAAGGAAAGGGCTCTGAGGTCTGGGCACCCTCCCTTCTACTTCTGGCCTCAGCAGTATTTATTTTTCTTTCCCATGAATGAATATTTCAGTAGCAAAAGTAATAGGAGGATTGATAACAGCTGACCCTGACCATATTTAAGCTCCTTCTCCAATCCAGCATTCCTGAGAATAAAGCCAATGTTTAGCTCCCTGTCTGCAGTCTGGATTTAGTTCCCCACCCATAGCAAATCCATAACAAATCCAGTAGCAATATGCCCAACTCCAAAGATCCATTTCCCAGGCTCCCTTGCAGCTAAGGATGACCACTGATATTAAAGCAGAATTTAGCATTTTTTTTTAAAGATTTTATTTATTTGACAGAGAGAAACACAGCCAGAAGGGAACACAAGCAGGGGGAGTGAGAGAGAGAGAAGCAGGCTTCCTGCCGAGCAGGGAGCCCAATGTGGGACTTGATCCCGGGTCTCCAGGATCATGACCTGAGCCTAAGGCAGTAGCTTAACCAACTGAGCCACCCAGGAGCCCCAGAATTTAGCATTTTAATGGGCAACTGAGACTACTCTTTCCCTGGGTTGGCTCAGCAAGGAGGCATAATCTTGTGCCTTCTCTGTCTATCTGCTGAGAACATATACATGATGATCCCATGTTGAGAAAGATACATTAGAACAATGTAATAATATCACCAGAATTCTCTGACTTCATGTCAGAGACATGGAAGCACAAGGAAAGGCAAAAGCAAGGCAGGCAGTATAGTCCAGCAATCATGCCTGGCTTCTCTATGGTATCAAAGGAAAGAGGACAACTTAAGAATTGAGATAAATGTAAAATTAACTTTTATTGAAAGTCAGAGAAAATAAAGAAAATTAGCACATTCCCGTCATTGCATCACAAGGTATTCAAAGTTGAGAAGATTTGAAAGCTGAGGGCTCTTGGCAAGGACCTTCTCAGAGGGATGGGCCCTTGCTGGAACCCTTCAGGCCAGGTTTTGAAGCATCACTAGAAGCTTCATGCAGGAACCTCTTTCCTAAACTGAAGAGAGGAATGCCAAAGTACCCCTATGAGGCCCACTTCATAGGTCTAAGAAATACCTTTATAAGAAGAAGCAATAGAAAAATCCCTGCTACAAGAAAGAGTCAAGGTTTTTGAGTGCTAGGAACCAAAACTCAAGAAAACATTTGAAAATAAGAAGCTTTAAGTATGCATATCAATGATTACTGTTCAATTAAATTCAGTAATTTAACTAGAAAATTCATTTAAATGCCTTAATTTTGTGCACTATGTCCCGTTTTATTCTTAAGGTAGGATCACCTTCACAATATTTTGACTTTGAAGGATTTTAATCTCATTATAAAAAGCACAGTTGGCTAAAAGGGAAAAGAAACAGCAATTATGTAAAACACCACTTCTCAAACATCCAAGGGCATAAGAATCCCTCTGCATCTTGTTAAAATGCGGGTTCTGATTCATCCGGTCTGAATGAGGCCTGCACTCTGCATTTCTAACCAGCTCTTAAGCTGCTGCTGCTGCAGCCCCTGGTCCCTGGCCCACCCCTGTAGCAAGGGTGCAAAGGGTTAAACACATCCAAGCTGTAAGTCAATTTGATTCTGCCCTGGGATGCTGGGGAATCAGGATTTGTCTGGAATCATGCTATTGCACTTCCTAGGTGCCATGGCCATCTGGCGTTCTTCAGGACACTGCACTTCACGTCTGTTTCCCGAGATGCCGCAAACCTCCACGGTGCCTGCTTGCAGTCTCTTTCTTTTCCCGGGTCTCCCTTTCTCCTCTCCTTCTCATGAAGGCGATGAGGGCAGGGAAAGGCCATCTTTCTCCTTCCCTCATCCAAGCCCTTAGAATCAAGCTATTCTATTGTGCGATCCCTGCCCCTGTAGGCAGTTACTTCCTGAGAAAGAAGAAAGAAAAATGCCAACCCAAGAGAAGAATAAAATTTAAAGCCTCTCAGTTTTCCCATTAAGTTTTGGATTGTGGTTTTATTGCCTTCTTTTGATTCGGCTTTCATCTATTTTGAACTGGCATTTGATTTACAACACAAATTTCCCTTTAAGAACAGTGACTCTTAAAAAGCTACATCGTTCTGCATCCACTAAAGATACACAAAGCCACAGAAAAAGCTCTCTAATCAACAGAAGCATAACTTGTATTGAGCCAGTCGGAGAGCTAAGGTTACAAGGCAGCCAGGTGAACTAATTTAGAGAATGGCATGGATCTACTAGGCAGATGGGACACACAGACTGTGACCTTTGATAGAGTGCCATAGGAGAGAGTGGCCATCATAAACTCAGGGAAGAAGAAATTAGCCACAATGTTGATGAGTCCTAAGGAGCTAGTGCATGCAAGCTTGGCAGTATGGAATCCCTGGGACCCTCTCTCCAGCTTCTCTTCCCACATGTTTCCAGTGTTGCTCCTGAGAAGGATTAAGGGCAGGGTAGGGGACTGAAGAGTGATCCTTTAGAAGGGCACAGGCAAGAAACCCATCCACTTCCCACAATTTTATTCCACATTAAGCAAGAGCTTTAAGAGGGGTGCCTGGGTGGCTTAGTCGTTAAGTGTCTCCCTTCACCTCAGGTCATGATCCCAGAGTCCTGGGATGGAGCCCTACATCGGGCTCCCTGCTAGGCAGGAAGCCTGCTTCTCCCTCTCTCACTCACCCTGCTTGTGTTCCTTCTCTACCTGTGCTTCTCTCTGTCAAATAAATAAATAAAAATCTAAATAATGGAAGAGGAGCAGAAAACCATCCCGCTCCCAAGATCCAAGCAAAAATCCACTGATTCTTGAGAAGGGAAGAAGCAAAAGCTATCTGCCCTGATGGAAAGAAAACAAACTCTCAGACCCAGAGTCCGGTACTAACATGAAGAAGAGGTCTGCTACCGCTCAGGGAGGGGCAGGAAACTCTCTGCACAAGGCAGAGATGGACTGCCATGAAGAAGAACAAAAACAGGGACAAAGACCAGGTCCCGAGGTGTAAACACACAGGCCTGCCCAAGACTGAGGCTGGACCAGGAAAACGAACAATCCCACCACCATAACCCCTTCACTACACTGAGCACAGGGCAAGAATGTCTACTTCTAGATGAGGACCAACATGGAGAGAGATCCTTCCAGCAGAGCAAGTATGGCGGGTCTGCTGAAAGCTGAGCATGGAGTTTGGACAGTGAGAAAAACCCTCTGGCACACCAGCCACACTAAGCACAAGGTAACTACAGGCTACCACTGGAGAATGCTGGAGTCTGGTGGGCGGAAGGTAACTCCAGCAACCAGGAGCCCAATCCCACCCTACTAACTCCCTACTAACTACTGATCTTGTCATCTGCTAACAAGATTAATACAACCCCTAGGTTGATCACCTTAAAAAAGGAGAAGTGTGCCATTTCTGGGTAGCAATATTATTTACTTTACTATTTACTACTTTTCTATAAGCAATGTCCAACATTCAACCAAAATTATGGCCTATTTTTAAAACTAAGGAAAAACAACCCATTATCAAGATAGAGCAACTAGACAGAGATGATTCAGATTTTGGAACACTCAGACTGAGATTTTTAAAATAGCTATGATTAATATGTAAAAGGTATTCATGGAAAAGAAGAATAAAATGTAAGAAAAGATGGAAAAAATCAGTAGAGACATGAAAACTATAAGAAACAAAGAGAAATTCTAGAAATAAAAAAATGCATATCAGAAATAAAGGTATCTTTTGATAAGCTGATGAGGAGACAGGACACATTTAAAGAATCAGTTAACTTTAAGATTGATCAACAGAAATTATCCGAAGAGAAAGGAGAATTTTTTTTAAGTATTCAAGAACTACAGAACAGTACCAAATAGTCTGATATGCATGTGCATTAGAGCACCAGAGGAGAAGAGAGAAAAAAGTACCAAGAGGAGAAGAGAGAAGAAAGTACCAAGGTAACTAAAGAGGACAAAGGATAGCTTTTTTAACGCATAGTGCTGGAGAAGCTACACACCCACATAAAAAAGTGAACTGTGACATTTACCTCACACCAGATACAAAAATTACTTCAAAATGTATCATATAACTAAATGTAAAATTTAAAACTATATAATTTCTATCGCAAAAGGTACCTATTTGTAGTCTTGATTTTAGAAAGGATTTCTTAGGACACAAAACTGATACCCATAAAAGGAAAACATTGATAAGTTGAACTTCATGAAAATTAAAAAGTTCTCTCCTTTTAACAGACACTTTGAGAATATGAGAAAACAAGCCACAGACTGGGAAAAGGTACTTGCAAGCACATATTTGTTAAAAGGGTTTTTATCCCCAATATAGTCAGTTATAGATCAGTAAGAGAAAGATAGGTAACATAAGTTTAAAAATAGGTGAATGTCTTTTTCCACTGGATATTTTTTCCTGCTTTTCCTCATTTCCTGAAGATGATTTGACCATAGATTTGTGGGTCCATATCTGGATTCTCTACTCTGTTCCATTGTTCTATTTGTCTGTTTTTGTGCCAGTACCATGCTGTCTTGGTGATCACAGCTTTGTAATAAAGCCTGAAGTCAGGTAACGTGATGCCCCCAACTTTGTTTCTCTTCTTCAGCAATTCCTTAGCGATTCGGGGTCTTTTGTGGTTCCATATAAATTTTAGGATTGTCTGTTCCAACGCTTTGAAGAATGTTGGTGGAATTTTGATCAGAATGGCATTGAAATTATAGATTGCTCTCTTCAATAAATGGTGCTGGGAAAATGGGACAGCTACATATAGAAGAATGAAACTAGACCATTCTCTTACACCACATACAAAGGCAAACTCGAAATGGATGAAAGATCTCAACGTGAGGCAGGAATCCTCAAAATCCTGGAAAAGAACGTAGGCAGTAAGCTCTTTGACACCGGCCACAGCAACTTCTTTCAAGACACGTCTCCAAAGGCAAAGGAGACAAAAGCGAAAATGAACTTCTGGGACTTCATCAAAGTAAAAAGCTTCTGTACAGCAAAGGAAACAGTCAACAAAACAAAGAGGCAACCCACAGAATGGGAGAGGTTATTTGCAAATGACACTACAGACAAAGGGCTGATATCCAAGATCTATAAAGAACTACTCAAACTCAACATCCAAAAAGAAGATGAGCACATCAAAAAATGGGTAGGAGACATGAAGAAGCACTTCTCCATAGAAGATATACAAATGGCTAACAGACACATGAAAAAATGTTCAACATCACTAGCTATCAGAGAAATTCAAATCAAAATCACACTGAGATACCACCTTACACCAGTCAGAATGGCCAAAATTAACCAGACAGGAAACAACGAGTGTTGGAGAGGCTGTGAAGAAAGGGGAACCCCTCTTACACTGTTGGTGGGAATGCAAGCTGGTGCAGCCACTTTGGAAAACAGTGTGGAGATCCCTTAAAAAATTAAAAATAGAGCTACCCTATGACCCTGCAATTGCACTACTAGATATTTTCCCCAAAGATACAGATGTAGTGAAAAGAAGGGCCATATGTACCCCAATGTTCATTGCAACAATGGCCACAATCACCAAACTGTGGAAAGAGCCAAGGGGCCCTTCAACAGATGAATGGATAAAGAAGATGTGGGACATATATACAATGGAATATTACACCTCCATCAGAAAGGATGAATATCCAACTTTTGTAGCAACATGGACTGGATTGGAAGAGATTATGCTGAGTGAAATAAGCCAAGTAAAGAAAGTCAAGTATCACATGGTTTCACTTACTTGCGGTGCATAAGGGGTAATATAGAGGACAGTGGGAGAAGGAAAGGAAATGGGAAGTAGGGTAATTCGGGGAGAGAAATGAAACGTGAGAGACTTTGGACTCAGAAACAAACTGAGGGTCTTGGAGGGAAGGGGTGAAGAGGATGGGAGAGCCTGGTGGTGGGTAGTGAGGGCACGTATTGCATGGAGCACTGGGTGTGGGGCATAAATACTGAACCTTAGAACACTGAAAAAAATAAAATCAATTATAATAAATAAATAAATAAATAAAATAGGTGAATGATTTGAACAGACACTTCACCATAGAAGATATACAGATATCCACATGAAAAGGTGCTCAACATTATTAATCACCAGGGAAATGAGAATGAAAGCTACAATGAGGTACCACCATATATCAACTCAAATTGTAAAATTACAAAGACTGAATTATACCCAATGCTGAGAGGCTGTGGAGCAAGTAAAAACCTTCATATATTGCTGAATGGAATGCAAAATGACACAGTCACTTTTGAAAGAGCCAGAGGGATTTTTCTCAAATAGTATTAAATATGCAGTTGTCATACTTACCATAAGATCCAATAATCTGACTGCTAGTAACTTAACCAAGGAAAATGAAAACATAGGTCTATACAAAGACCCATTGTAATGATTATAGTAGCTTTATTCATATAGCCAAAAACTATAAATCACCCAAGTGTTCATCAATTTGTGAATAGATAAACACATTGTGGTACATCCACACAGTGGAATTCCACTCAACAATAAAAAAGAACAAACTACTGGTACAGGCAAAAACATAGATTAATCTCAAAAACTTATGCTAAGTGAAACAAGTCTGAGACAAAAGTCTATATACTCTATAACTTTGTTTACATATTATGAAAAAAGAAAAATTCTGGGACAGAAATCAAATCAGTAGTTGTCAAGGGCTGCAGGTAGGAAAAGTAGATCTACTACGAAGCAACATTCTTCCAGGTGTTGGCTAGACTCTGCATTGTGACTGTGGTGGTGGTTGCATGATTGTATACATTTGTTGAAACTTTCAAACCATAAATTTCAAGAGAGTGCATTTTACTGTGTGTTAATTATGCCTCAGGAAGCCTAATCAAAATAGATAAATAAATAGTACAATGGCCAAAGGATGGTGCTTGGTCAAGTGCGTATCCACATGGAAAAAATTAATCTTGACCCTCTACTTCACATGATACACAATGAAATCAATTTCAGACATATTATAGATCAAAATGTAAAAGTAAAATAATATAGCTTTCAGAATGTAATGGAAAACATCTTTCTGATCTTGGAATAAGGCCAAGATTTCTTAAATAGGACACAATAGTACCAACCACAAAAGAAAAAAAAAAAAGCAAATAACTTGTACCACTTTAAAGAATTTCTTAAAAAGACAGTGAAAAGTAAATCACAGGAAAAAGAGGAGATATTTACAACACATATATCCTAGCAAGAGCTCAAATCCAGAATACATATTATTTAAAAAGTCTGCAATTCAAAAAGAAAGATAATTCAATAAGACAACTCAATTTTTTTCAAAAAACATGATTACCTCAATTTTTTTTTAATATTTGAAAAGGACTTACATAAAACAAGATGTATGAACAGTCAATTAACATACAAAAATGTATTTAATTTCACTGCTCTATAGGAAAATACAAATTAAAACAACAATATGATAGGGCGCCTGGGTGGCTCAGTGGGTTAAGCCTCTGCCTTCGGCTCAGGTCATGATTTCAGAGTCCTGGGATCAAGGCCCGCATTGGACTCTCTGCTCAGCAGGGAGCCTGCTTCCTCCTCTTTCTCTGCCTGCCCCTCTGCCTACTTGTGATCTCTCTCTCTGTCAAATAAATAAAATCTTTAAAAAAAAAAAAACTACAATATGATACTACACACCCACCAGTAGGGCTTAAATAAAAAACCAACCAATCAAACTAACAAAAACAGAAAATACCTTGTATTGGAAAAATATGGAAAATCAGAACTGTCACATATTCCTGATAGACATGTAAATTTTTAAATCAATGCAACCATTTTGAAAAATTATTTGATATTGAGTGCTAAAGCTGAACATATACCTACTCCAAGACCCAGAAATTCCCCTCCTGCATATAAAGCCAACAGAAATGTGTATATGTAGCCAAAACCAAAACTTACTAAAACTGACTCAAAAAGAAATAGAAAATCTAAATAAATCAGAAATTAAAACAGTAGGTGAAAAAATTCTTCCCTCAAAGAAAACACCACCCCCAAACTGTTTTGGTGTCAAGTTTCATCACACATCCAAGTAGCAAGTAATTCTAGTATTTTGAAAACCATTTCTGACAGTGAACATACTAGACAGGAAAATTTAAACCAATCTCAGGATTATAGTTTAGCAAACTACATCTCACTGAGTACAGAAAGGATAATGTATCATGACCAAGTTGGTTTTATCTTAACAACGCAAGGTAGCTTAACATTAGAAAGTCAATTAATGTAAATCACCACGAACGAAATTTTTATCAAAGGATAAAAATCACTTGATCACCTCAGAAGATCAGAAAAACATTCAATAAGATTCAATGTACAGGTGAACTAATTTACTTTTAACAAGCCAGGAATAGGAAGGAAACTTCTTAATCTGATAAAGAATATTGGTAAAGTACCACCATCAAATGATGGACCATAATTGATCTGATATAATTCAGCTACTGTTGGATGTTTAGATTCTCTCCTCTTTGTTTCATTTAGCTATTGTAATTTATGGTACAATAAACATCTTTGTGCATGGTGATAAAGTTGCCAAACCTCTCTGCACCTCAGTTTCTTCATGTACAAGATGGAAATAAGACAACACCTGACTCATAGCGCTATTGCAAGGATTAAATAAAATGTTGAATTTAGGTCTTAGGGAGTCTTGGGAGAGAAATGTGGCTTATAAATCTGAAAATTCTTGTTCTATATTTACCTGGTGGTAGGATTTCTCAAAGCACGCTGTAGGCTCAAGTCAGAAGAAGTCACTCTGTCAAAAACAAAGAAAGTTATTGTCTTAGGTTATCAGGAATTAAGGAGATAATATCTGAGAAATGCAACCAGTGATGGGAACTATTACTTGCTCCTGGATTCCCTTGCATTATTTGACAACTTCTACCCATCCCAATTTCCTTCCCTCAAATCAAGTGAGGATGGCTACTACCATGCTCTTATCATCTGCCCTTGACCTATAGCATTGCATTTTTGCACAGCAGCTAGAATGGCAATTCCAAAATTTGAGGATACACACTACACCCCTTCTGAAACCCCTTCCACAACTTCCTCTTACTCTTGGGCAACCTTCTTGTCATGTCCTATGAGCCCTTCACCATCTGAGGCCCACCTACTTCTCTAGCTTTGTTTCTCATCTCTGTAACACTGTCTGTGCTCCAGCTACCCCATACTTCCTTCAGCTTCTCCTCCCTTGCCACTTTCCTGCTTTCATACACAATGTTCTCTCCCTTTGCCAAATTATCCTTCCACCTTCCCCACTTATGTCCACCTAACTCCTACTTGTCCTTCCATTCTCCACTCAAGTGTCACTTCCTCAGTCAGCCATTTGCTCCCCTTGATCATCTTAAGTTCCTCTATTTACACTTCCAAAGAAGCCGGCACTTTTCCATAATGTCAGGCGTGCAACTACTAATTCAGTAGATCTTGCCTTCCCTGTGAGCCCAGCGATCATGACTGTTCTGTTCACAGCTATATCCTTATGCCTCACCCAGCCCTGGTCTCACAGTAAAACTTAATAAATATTTATACAGTAAAAGAATTTCTAAACTCATTCCTCACTCCTTAGCTTTCTAACTCATCTTTTAATTCATGCTGCTAATTTAATAGACTTCCTACTTTCTTACCACATATCACTGATTGTTAAGATTCACTGATGGTAAGAGACAATGTTGTTTTATATAACAACAAGGAAGGGAAAAAATTGGCTGCACATTAAACTGTGATACACTACAATTTAGGACTTATATTTCAGACCTATTGAAAGAGCTCTACTGGGCTTATGTAAGGCTCGGCTTTAACATATCCTTAAAAAAGGAAAACATGATAAAGTGAGTGGAATAAATTGGTTAGGTATGCAAATTTACTTTGTTTAGGTATTCACAGTCAGAAGCCACTCTCTGAATCACATTGGACACAATATCCAGGGAGTGTGCTTTCCCACATGCTATTGTTCTCTCTGTCACCAAGAGCTTTAGTAATGCAGCACTTCCTAAAAGAGTGCTCAAGTATTGTATCTGGGATTTTCTTCTAAGCTTCTGATACTTATCCACAAGTGTTGGCAAGAAAATCTGACTAATAGATGCCAGAAGATTGCAGTCAACACCTAGCACTTACATTCCTTTCTCAGATAGTCATCAAATGGATCGCTGACTGAAACAATAGGGTTTTCAGTTGTCTTGTCACTCTACCAGAACTACCAAGTTCACACACGCCCAGGCAATGTAACTTTAGCACAACGACCACCTGACCAACTGCAACAAAAGATGCTTTGGGTTGTAGGCACATTCTGGTATCAGAGATTCAAAATGTAAGAAAAATAAAACTTGAGAATCAATGAAATATGAGGGGTTAAAAATAAGACTCTTCAGAGGACTTTGGAAAATTCTTAAAAGGAAGAATGCAAAATAATTTTCTCTCTCTCTTTTACACACACACACACACACACACACACACACACACACACACACACACACAGTCAAAAGTATGACCAGAAATTTTGACTGGTCACACACTGAAGTAGGGGCTAAGGAGGCAGGGGATAAATTTAGACCCCCTCCTCCAGCCAGGCCCTGGCACAGGGGCCTGCACCCTGGAGTAAGCAGGCATTCCTGACTTTTAACTAGCCCAGCCACGTCCTCATGAACAGAGTCCTCCCCGAGGTGTGTCCTCTCTCTAATGACTTTTTAACATAAAATCTCTCTCTCTCTTTTTTTTTTTGCTTCTTATGCTGTGTTATAATAAAAAATATAAGACAGAGATCTACCCACTTAAACTTTTAGCAATATAATACAGTGTTATTAACTATAGGCACACTGTGGTACAGCAGATCTCCACAACTTGTCCATCCTGTATAATTGGAAAATATATTTATTAAATAGCAACTTTCCTTTTCCACCTCCCTGAGCATCTGGCAGCCATCACTCTACCTTCTGCTCTACAAGCGTGACTACTTTAGACACATCTTGTAAGTGGAATCATGAAGGGCCGGTTGGTTCATCCACGTTATTGCAAATGACAGGATTTCCTTCTTTTTTAAGGCCGAATACTATTCCATCGTATGTATATACCATATAAAACACTGTTTTTAAGAACACCATTTTTTAAGTAAAAGGAAAATTCTTAGAAATAGACCATCACATTAGAGTAGAGCAGACTACAGCTCCCTCATCCCCAGTCGCCAGCATTCCAGGGTCTTGGGGGTCTCAATTTTTGAATGCTTAACCATGGCAGGGAAAAGGAAAGAAAAGAGATGCCATCGGAAAAGCCAGTGGGCTTCTCTGTGTGCTAGTTTCCTCATCTGTAAAACTGTTATATTCAGGGTCCCCCCCAAAAAAGAGATTGCAACTCAAATGAGAGTTCTAATGAAGGGGATTATTTACAAGGCATGGACAGGGTTAAGGAAACTGCCAAGGAATGGTGAAGCGGGTACCTCCTAGTGGCCAAATCCAAAGAGAAGTCACAGGGCAGATAAGCCCATCACCATGATCCTTGGAGATCCGTGTCCCAGGGCTCAGAACAATGTGGGGTAAGGGGAAGATTAGATCTGGGAAGACAGAGAAGACTCAGCACACAACATCTCTGAGTTCCCATAAAATTCCAATGGTCTATGACCATTTGAGTACAGAATTAAGCTTTGCTACAGCAAGAAAAATAAATTCTGTTTACTCCAAAGACTTGAGGATAATCCACCAGGATGCATTTTCTCATCATTACGTGTGCTTAGCTCAGATAACAGCACTCATTTGTTGCTCTTGGAAACAGCTCAGATTGAGAACATCACACTAAGTGATCCCTGTTTTCCTTTAACTGAGCACTGACAAAGGTAGCCAGATTCTGCTCTGAGCTAGTAATTAATGTTTTCCCCTCCTTGTATTATCCCTTGAGACCCTCCCCTTTTCTGGAAGGAGGACCCTGTAGTGTCCACAGCATCACAGAAGAGATATTCTGGTAGGAGCAGAGAAAAGGGTTATGGCTTTCGAAACCCAAGCACTAGGTTCAGAGCAGACAACAAAGCCAGAGCAATGCTTACCACCTGTTCCTGCACCCCTGCAACCTCACACCCAGATGATTATTTCATTGAGAGAAAGTGTAGAGAGAAAGGACTGAGCAGACATTACGTTTCATGAGCACAAGGCTCCCAAATCCTTTCCCCACAAGCTGAGACAGAAAATGGTAAGTTTCCATCTTCTCACTCAAACTCATTTTCAAGTCTCCCATGCATTCCCTGGCTAGGCCCTGCTCCAGCGACCACCTCGCCTACCCCATGCCCGTTGTCCAGTGGCAGTGAAGTTCACAGGCCTCAGGAGTCACAGGGGTGCTCGTCCCAGGACACTAGTGTGACATTTTTAATTTCAAGAATCAAGAATCCTTTCAAAAATTTCATTTCAATAAATGGTTGCTTCTGGAAAAGTTCTGGTATCACCCATTCCAAGGGCTCAGGCAAAGGTGCTGACCAGTTTCTAGCATCTCTCCTTTCCTGAAGTCAGAGCCAATGCCATGCTCCAAAGTGCATGGGGTTTGGCTGTACGTGTTCTGCAGACATCCAGCAGGGCCGCGCCGGCCATTAGAGATGTCACACAGTGCCATGAAAGCTCTCTCAGAAGAGAGGGGGGTCACACTGGGTTAGAATGAAAACCCATTTGGGAAAAAAAAAAAAATTTGCTGAGTAAAACATGTTTCTCCTTTCAAAGGACTTAGGTTATTTCCAAGTGGCTTCATAATGGGAAAAAACACTAACTTCTGGCAAATGAACTAAAAGGAAGAGGGAGGCTGCCATTCTGCCCATTTGGAAGGGAGAGTCTGGGGGGCTGGAGAATTCGGCAATTATCTGGATGATGCAGAGAGGTTAAAGACAAATTCTTTAACAATTATCTGGATGATACAGAGAGGTTAAAGACAAATTCTTTAACCTCTCTGTATCTCATTTTTCTCATGTGCAAAAATGCCAGAGCTCGGATTAAGATAACTTTTGAGGTCCCTTCCAACTCTAAGAATATATGACTTTCAAGCAGGAAAGGAACTTTCCAGTTCAGAGTCCAAAGATTTGCTATTGAAAAATGAAGCAGAGAAAGGAGAAAGAACTGCCATTATCAGCCAATGGAGCTGTAGTCTGACAAATAACAGAAAAGAAGTGTTCTGTGCATCCTGTCACTCGACATGTTATAGCTGCATTCCCATCTTGGATGATACCATACAAATGGGCTATTCCATGCACCTCAAGAATGTTCCGACCATATTAGGAATTCTCCTAAGTGACTCCTCTGTGACATTACACAGTACTGTTCCTGACATGGCCATTTCAGTCAGCCTCAGACTCAACTCTAGATGAAAATATTACAGTTGGATGATTTGTCAAGTGCTAAGTCTAATCCTTGCAGCTCTTTTTTCAGAGTCCTTAAAAAGAAGAGTGCCAGATGTTATACTTGTATATTTAATGGGAAGCCGAATGGGAGAAAAACAAAACGCAGCAAGCCTTGTTGTAATATTTAACTGTTTTTGAAAACCCACCATCTAAACATACCAAAAATAACATATTTTCAAAACTGTGACAAAGTCAAATATCTCTCAAATACAAAAAAATAAGTCTGTCATGAGACATTCAGTATAAAGCAATCTGTCAATCGTAAAACGCAAGTACTCCCCCCCCTTTTTTTTAAGATTTTATTTATTCATTTGACAGAGAGAAACACAGCTAGAGAGGGAACACAAGCAGGGGGAGTGAGAGAGGGAGAAAGAAGCAGGCTTCCCACCCAGCAGGCAGCCTGATGCGGGGCTGGATCCTGGGACTCCGGGATCATGATGTGAGCTGAAGGCAGAGGCTTAACCACTGACCACCCAGGTGCCCCACAAGTACTCCCTTATAAGAGGTTTGCATGCTTCCAACTCTCTCAATAAATACTATATTAATATATCAAAAATATTTATAGAGAATTCCATCAGTGTCAGAAGACACTAACTAATCAGTTACTTGAGTAACATCAGGCTGGATCTCCCACAAGCAATTAGCACTTATCAAGGATAAATATAACTCATCATCTATTGCCCCAAACTGTTTCCGTCTTGCTATCCCTAAGTGGAAACACTTATCACACAAGCTGGGAAACCGAATGATATTTAACACTCCTCCTCTCATCAAAACCCAAATTTTATAGTTTGGGCCTGCTGAGCATCTTGGTCTCCTGTTCTCTATCCCTACTGCCACTGCCTAGATAAGCCTTCACCCCCTTTCTACTGGACAATTTCAAGGTCTTTTAGTCTTTGATGCCTTCAATTGATTCATCCATCCTTGACATTCATCTTTTTCAAACACACCTTTGATATGTCATTCCCACGATCATACACACTTTTCAATGGGTTACATATAGGAAGAATTTAAATTTCGACATGGTGTCCCTCCTCATACTCCATGCTCCAGCCTTGTCACACCCCTTACAGTTTTTCACCGATATGTGATATCTAGGTTTCTGTGTTTTCTAACTAACCAACCCTTCCCCATCCCACCTCCAAAAGGGTCCATCTAACAACTCTGCTTCTTTCAAGATGAAAACTCCTCCCTGGGCCAACGCAGTCTATCCCCTACCTCTCTCTTCACCTGACATTACCTTCCTTCTGCACTGCTCAGCTCCAGCTATACCAAGCCCTCTGGAGGGTCTGCTTCCCTCCTCTGGGCAGCCCTTAGCACATGTGGTATGCCCTTTTCTAACTACTCTGCACTTGCCTAACTTGAACTCATTCTTTGAGTTTCAAGGTCAATGTGTTCTCTCTCTCAGAGATCTTCCCTGACCTCCCAAAAGAAAATCTTATTCTTCTGCTACTTACTTTGTAGGCTACTATTCTTTTCCCTTATTGCACTTAATCATAGCTGATGGTTATATGTTTATTATTGTGGTTATTAATTCCAAGACCATCATCCTCAACAGACACTCACCTCTGAAGTAGAGATGGTCAGTTCCAAAGTTTACTCCCAAAGGCTAGCACATAGAAGTTTCTCAACCAATTCACGGTACTGCCAGCTTCACTTACTTCGCAAAAGTTCCTCCCATTCCTCCCCAAACCCCCATAGCTTCAAGCTACTGGGATGAGTGGGCTATAAAGAGGAACCCTAGCCTTTCTAAAGCTTTAGGGCCAACTTCCAAAGCACCCACCTTTCCTCCCATCCAGCACATTAACTCATTGCAGATTCTTCATCACTCAATTATAAAAAGCAAGGAGAAGACCTAGCAAGGATGGAAATTTCTTTAGAGAATTGGAGAGGAAGAAGAAACTGAGTAGGAAAAAGCAAAATTCTCTGAGGAAGAGATGGAGCAGAATCCCAAACATTCCACGTTAACAACATGTGCTGCTTACGCACACACACACACACACACACACGCACACGCACGCACACGCACACACGCGCGCACACACACACACACGCACACATACGCGCACACACACACACACACACACACACACACAGGCAGAGAGACTGCAAGATTAAGAGAGGTAGAAGAGACACAGTGGATCAAATGGCTTCTGTATCCAAAACCTGCTTGAAAACATTTCAATATGGACTGTATATTAGGCGATTTTGGAGTTACCGTTAATTGTCTTGAGTATAATCATGGCATTGCAGTTATGTAGAATAATATCCCTATTCTCAGGAGAAGCATGTGGAAGTATTTAGGGGTAGAGTATCATGATGTTCTTGATCTATGTTCAAGTGGATCAGTAAATGAATGTGTGCATTTATAGATCAATCTTGCTTAAACACAAACCTAATCCAGTGTGTGTATCTATGGAACAAGTAAGAGAAAGAAAGCACACAGAGCAAAATGAAAAAAGTGTCACTATGTACTATTCTGTCAACTTTTCTTTAAGTTAATTTTAAAAATAAAAAGAATGAAAAATAAATAAATAATAAGTAAGGAAATAAAGTCCCTTTGATGTGTGCACTAAATGTTCTCCCTTGAAGCTCTAACTGCATCAACCTAAGGGGAAACAATGCCCTCAACCCTTCATACTGAAAGGGATTGTTTGTTAGGCCCTCAGGGAACCCAGCCTTCTGATGGAAATGTAATAGCTTCTGGGCAGTGCCAGTAGGAGGATAGGCCTGGGAGGAATCAAACTAGCCTCTTTAGCATTTCCTGATGGCCTCAGCACAGTGGCCCCTGCACAAGGCGGTCCCATTTCTGTGAACTTCTTTGTCCTTATACCACCCCTCCTGAGAAATGACAGAGATTCAACATGGGTCTGAATGAAGTCCTCACCCTCCAGTTATTTATTCTAAGAGTGACTACTTAATTTATTAAAGTGAAGATACTTTCGAGAGTGAAAGGGAATGCTAACCAGACAAGGACTGTTCCAGGAAAACCAGAACTATCTCAAGAACACTTGGATATATGGTCATCCTATTTACCTTCCACGAGCAGATATATTTGACAGATACATAAATTATGGCAAGAGCAATATTAATTTAACCATATAACAAAATAACACAAAGCAATTGCCATCCACAAATTGTCTGGGAGTTCAAAGGTAGGAATAAAGTAGTTCCTCTGGAGGAATCAGGAAGAAATCCATGAAGGAGAATCATTTCAAATTGGTCTTAAAATAGTAATTGTATTTCTGTACCTAGAGATGGAAGGGAAGATCATTCCAGATGGAAAGAATTGTATAAGCAAAGGTCAAAGTAGAAAAACATGAGGGTATACCAGGGAAATGGAAGCAACCTCATGTAGCTAATCTGAAGGGGTGTGTATAGGAAAGACAGGAGATGAGCCTGGAGAGGTAAACTGAAACCACAGTGAGTAGTGTGTATTCAATTCACTGGGTAACTGAGAGTCACTGAGGGTTTTTAAGGACAGTAATAAGGCCGTGGAGGGCCTTGAATGTCAAGCTAAAGCCTTAAGGCCAGAAAATCAGATAGAGCTCTTATTGAGCAGTCTTCTACAATAAGAACACCCATAAGTGTAAACCCATATTAGCCACTCTGCACACATGAATGATATAAACCAAAAGAAAATTGTCACAGACACTGATACAAGCTTCTTAAAACCACCTTTATTCCCTCTTGTAGGTGGTTCTGTTTTTGTCTGCTGGGTCAAGTTTTATTTCTGTCAAATTTTCTTAGGAGCCCTGTTGCCTGAAAGCCACTGAAACAGAAATGAGAGTTAAAATGTTTAGAATGTCCAAGCTCAAGCAGATGAACACTGAAAACACAGCACTTAAGTTAAAGGAAAAGCAGTTACCAAAGGAGGAGGCATGTGATAAGTTTCCTTTGAAGATAGGAAATTACATTTTGAAAGCAAAGCTAATTTTAATCCAAGTTCTTCTACCCCCCAAAAAAGCCTGAGGTGATCTCACATTTAATAAAATTAATTAAATTTTCCCCAAAGGTTAATTTATAGATATTTATTAGATTACATAGAGAATTTCAGGGGGAATAATTAAAAGACTATGTTTCAACTGTTTTCCATTTTATTCTAGATTTTTTTTAAAGATTTTATTTATTTATTTGACAGAGAGAAACACAGCTAGAGAGGGAACACAAGCAGAGGGACTGAGAGAGGGAGAAGCAGGCTTCCCGCTGAGCAGGGAGCCCGATGCAGGGCTCGATCCTGGGTCTCTAGGATCATGACCTGAGCCAAAGGCAGTTGCTTAATCAACTGAGCCACCCAGGCGTCCCTTATTCTAGATTTTTGACTAGACAAGAGAACATGCTTCAAAGAAGAATACGTCATTCCAGAGAAAACTATTAATATCAAATCTTTCCAGAAAAGGTGAACAACACTGGCAAAGCAATCCCATTTCCAGAGAGAATGGCCCAATATGAAGCCAGTGCTCTGGTCCCTAAATACAAAGCCTAGAATATTTGTAAACAGAAAGCACATATTCCCTTTCTATAGAGCATGTGCCCTGTTCAAAAACTATTCCCTGGTCAGTTTAGGCCATAAATGAATGAAGAAAAGGCTGGTCTAGAAAGTAATTCTTGAATTTTCAATCATGGAATTTTATATCTATAAAGACATTCAGGAAAAGTAAAGAGGAGCTAACTTTAAAAGGCTGCCACGGGGCTTTGAGCTTTCAAAAAGATAATTGTAACTAAATGCAGCCCATCATACGTGCCTACATTCACAAGTCACATACACATATACACGTGGAGGATGAAAGGGGACAAATTCATCATTTTGAAATCTGATAAATAAAAAAGAGTCAAATGTTTTTCTTGTCCCTCCTATATGAACTAAACCACTCGGTGACCAAAAAATAGGGGAAGGGAAACAATTCTTTATAAAAGTATTACCCTGATAAATGGGGAAAAATAGTCTAAATTAGAATAGCACCATTTTACCAATCCAAATAAATAAGTAAATCTAAGCATTAATAAGCACCAATGACTGTTAGGGAGACAGATATTACATGCTTCCTGATAGAAGAACACTTCTCTAATATTGAATCTGATCAAACCTTGAAATCCAGCTACCACATTGCAGGAAATAAAGAAGACAGAGGAACAGAGTGAAATGTGCCAGAACTATGCAATCAGCAAAATCCAGACTGTGAGAAACTCTACAGGTCAGAGGGCTGGATTCATCCACACCTAAACTATATAGAAAAGAAAAAGATGGAGCATATATACACATAATACAGGTCATACAGATATGACATGTATTAAAAGAAAAGTGCATCAATTTTTTAGATGAGTGAATATTTTTAAAAAGTATTATCTGGGGATACACAACTGGGTGATTGCTATAAAGCCTGAATAATGGTCACTTATGAAAGAAAGTAGAGGGTCTATGATTGAGAATGGGCACATGGAAGGGACTTCTGGAGTAGGTGGCAAATTTCTATTTTCTGACTGGCATGCTCATTACAAACATTTTTGGCTTATGGACACTTATTAAGCTACATATTTGATTTGGAAGGGGGGAGTGTCTCTGTGCTTTGTTTTACAAGAAAGTTGATTAGATTTTTTAAAAAGGAAGAAAGAAATTTCCAGTAAATTCCCTGGAAGCATGAAAAAGCATCTAAAGAACCACCCGATATTTTCCAAATTTGGGGGAGGTAGGATAGGTAAATAAAGCAATAATGATTCCTACTGGGGCTAAAATACACTCAGTACATTTCTACAATCAATATTAGAAAAAAATAAACTAAAAAGGAATGTAATTCAACTAGAAAAATTTGAAAAAACTACATTTACTGATACATAGAACTCTGTGGCCTCCATTTCCAACGAATCTCCCTGTGATCCCCAAAAGTGTTGTAGTCCATCTTCCATGTACAGGAAGGAATCAAGTAACAATCCGGAGGCAAGCTCTATGTAAGAATCACAACTTAGAATACTAGCATTTTGAAACAAAATTAGCCTTTCCTGCTAATTTTCTGTCTCTGAGAAACAGCTGCTGCTATTTACCCTTGAAAGCCAGTTCCTAGGCTCTTGCGGAGGTAGGACTCTTGGCCTTGGACATCTGATGACCACGTGACCTGAACTGCCTTGGATAAACTAACTGCGTCATTTGACCCACAAAGCTATAAAATTAGGTAGCAGCCATACTGTCATCAAATGGAAGTGATAGGTAAGATGGGTCCATAGCATCAAGGTATAAATAAGTTGCATGATTAGTGACTCAGATTTTGACAGCCCCACTTACTCCTGCTATATTGCTTTCTCTCAACCCCTACATATGACCTCATGAGGAATTTCCTGTAACCAGTTGATGGTGGAAAAAAAAGACTCAGGCATGTTTTACAGATGATTCTTCATGGTAGATCAGCACTTGCTAGAAGTAGGGGTGGCCCTGAAAAATAGTGGAGGAAGAAATTCTTCCCAGTTGGTAGAACTCTACAGTATATCTGGATATCTACTTTTTCTAGACTGGAAGATGGCCAGAAGTACAAAACTATACTAACTCATAAATAGTGGTTAATGATTTGGCCAGATGGTCAGAGGATTAGAAAGAAGAGAATTAAAAAGTTGACTAAAAGGAGGACTGAGGAATGGATGAACCTTTGGAATGGACAAAGGGTCCAAAGTATTCCTATCTCATGTGCATACTCTACTACAGAGCAGGCAGGTAGAAAAGGTAACATATTCTGAGGATGTTAGTCAGCCTTCTTTACTAAGCTACCCCAGCGCTTTATCCAAGGACTTCTCTTTAGCATGTCCATGGCAGCAACCATGCAGGTTATGCATAGACTCCCCAAGGCAAATCTGGCTCCCATCATTACTGAATAGTCAATCCTCCAAGAGCAGAAGCCAACAACAAGCCCTGAAAGATGAACTAGCCATCTGATGGGAGTTGATTTACACTGGTTCCCTTCCATTATGGAGGGGACAAAGATTTACCTTCACTGGAATAAACACATTCTGGATATGGATTTACCTTTTGCAAGCACCACCATCCACACACTTGGACAATGTCTTGTTTTCCATCATAACCCCCCTCCCATTTCTTCTGGCCAAGGTGATTTTTCAATGAAGGAAGTACAGCAACTGGCTATAAACACAAAGTTCTATGGTGTCGCCAAATACTCCATTGTTCAGGAGCAGCTAGCCTGATAGAATAGTGGAAGTACCTACTGAAGGCTCAATTATGTCACTTACTGGGAGAGAACACCATGAAACTTTATGGTACTACCTTACAGGATGCAGTATACACTTTGAATCAACAACCCATAGAGGATATTATTTCTTCCATAACTAGAATACATAAGTTTGGGAACCAAAGGTTAAAATTGGAGAATTTGCTCCTGATATTACACCTAATAACCTAATCACAATTTTGTTTCTTGGCCCCAAGATTTGGGGTTCTGCTAGTTTAGAGTCTTTAGTTCTCAAGGGAAAATGTTTCCATTGTGGGCACAAGAATGGTTCCACTGCACTCAAATTTGAGACTGCCCCTTGTCATTTTAGACTCTTCATGCCATTGAACCAACAGAAAAAGAAAGGTTTTACTACATGAACTGGGGTAAGTGGTCCCAATTATCAAGATGAAATAGCCTTGATGCTGAACAATACAGGCATGTCTATATTCCAGAGGATTCTCTGGGTTCCATTTATTACCTCTGTGTCTAGTAGTAAAGTTAAAAGAATATTTTACCAGACCAATAAAGGAGGGATTTCCAAGGATAGATTCTTCAGGAATAAAGATTTGTGTCAACCCACCAGAAAAAGAATTTTTACAAAGCAAAGGACCAGTTAAGGAGAAAGAATCATGGAAATGTATAAGGAAAGAATGAAAATACACAGCTATTCATATAGATATAGACCTACATATGCAGATCCTATGTCTGTATGCAGATAGCTATAGATAGATATATAAATATATATCAATTATGGCTTAGGAGCAGTTAAAGAAGTGAGAACTATAGCAATGTGTTTCCTTTCTTGTCCTTCATGTTCATATTTTGTATATAGAAAATAAACTTCCCCTTTTTCCTTTTCCCTATGTCATATAAGGAATGTTGGTTGATAGTTCACTGTACAGTGTAGCTTCCTGGGTTATAAAATAAATAGGATTTGGGCTCACCTATGAACAAAATTACCACCATCCCAGTATGGATGCACTGACTATGGAACTTTGTATCTCCCTTATCAGGGAAAGAGTAAGTATGCCTTCAGTTATGAAAGGGATAGTAGCATCCACAGAAGCCTGCTGTTGTTGTTTTCTGAGTTTAGATGGGGGCAAAAGGCTGTGTATGGCTCAGAAGAGACAGAGGGCTGGACTGTGCCTCATACTTCCCACCCTTGCTCAATTCCACATTCTCTCTTCTATGGACCCTCCTCTGATGGCACACCACATTTCTCAGACTAACTCACCAACTGACTTCCCGTTAGGTCCTCTCAATTGGGACAGTAGCAGGACAATGGAAAGCAAGAAGAAGGGAGAAGCAGTGGCTCATGTGGGTGCCTGGGCTCCTGCATAACCATTCTGGTTCTAACAGTGGAAGTGAACTATAAGCCAACTACATACAGAGACTGTCTTATATTTCTGTGTTCCCTACGGTGCCTGGCCTAAGGCAAAACTCATAGTAGGTACGTGGTTGTTTTGGTTTTGTTATGGTGGTGGTAAAAAACACATAACATAAAATTTACCATCTTACACATTTTTTAAGTGCACAGTTCAGTAATGTGAAGTATATTCACATTGTGACACAGATCTCCAGAACGTTTTCATCTTGCAAATCCAAAATTCTATACTCACTAAATAACAACTTCCTTTTCCTGCTCCCCACAACCTCTGGGAACCACCATTGTACTTTCTATCTCTATGAATTTGACTGCTTTAGATAAGTAGTCACAAGGGTTTTTTTTTGGGGGGGGGGGTTTAAATGACTAATTGTAAAATCTGAGGTGAGATTCAGCCCCATGCATGGATTCCGCCTTTTCCACCTTAAATGCAGTTCTATCTTTTGATCAATGAATCTCTGCCGAAAGAATCCCAGTGACAGGTTTTAAATGCTGAGCCACACTATGGGTGAGCACATCTTGTGATTAAAAAAAAAGTTCTTTACATTAACCTAAAATGTTGAACTTCTACCCACTGATCCAGAACAGAGCATGTTCCCTTTGTCTTCCAAAGTTTACATGTTTTCGTGCTATTTTACAAACATATTTTTGTTGGGTATATTTTAGCCTGCCATGAGACAGCAAGATTTGCATAAAGGCAGGGGACTATCAACTGCTGTTAATATCCAACACTCAGCAATAGCATAACCTGTAGCCAGAGAGAAGGCAGCAGAATTCAGAAACTAATTAAACAGTGAATCTGGCTTGTTCCTGAGGTCTGTTGCACATCCAGACCTTTAAAAATAAATATTCTGCCACATGTTCACAAGATTACTGACAGTTTCCCATTAGATGGCTACTTAGCAATTTAATAAACCAAAAGATTCTCTCCCAGGTAGTCATAAGATCTATCGTGATGCTAGGATGGAAACTGTCCCTAACAAAATTTCCCCAATGAAAACCTATCAATTCAAAATGATTTCTGAAGTTTCAGAGGCAAGAACTCATTTTTGCAGTGTTGCTAGAAACATTCATGGCAACCCTTTCCTGAATAATTCACACAACACATTATTTATTGATACCACACATTTATGCTGTTGCTATAGAAGCATAACCCAAAAACAATAATAACGAAGAATTTGAACGACACGGACACTGTGACGAAACATCTCTGATGGAAGATCAGAGGCTGGACCAACACTGCACAAGAACCTGACTTCGTGAGGCCGCTGCCCCTACGGCATGTGCCGTCCACCTTGGACAACTTGTCTTCGCTCTCTTCACTTTGATCACTATTAGATGCACTCACTAGGGCTTTGATAAGAAGCACATATTATTGCTTTAAAAGAGAAATGTAAAAATAAGTAAAATCCAGGAAGTAAAATTTATAAAGAATAAATTTAAATTACAAATAAACAGATGGGAAAATAGCTAGCTTGTAATCAAAGAAGTGCCAATCAAAAGAACAGGAGACACTACTTTTGTCTCAACAAGTGATGATAGGCGGAAACACTCTCAGTACTGCAGGTAGACCTGGACATTGGTACAAGCTTTCAAAGGAATAATTTGCTAATAAATAATGGCAACCTTTAGAAGATTCATATATTTTGGTCGAAAAATGTTATTTCCTGGAAACAGCCTAAAGAAATGACTTTTAAAAATGAGCACAACATAGGGAATATGGTCAATAATATTGTAATAACTATGTATGGTGACAGATGGTAATGAGACTTATCATGGTGATTACTTCATAATATATATAAAGAGTGAATCACTATGTCATACACCTGAAACTAATATAACATTGTATGTCAACAATACATCAGTAAAACAATAAATCAATTAAAAATTCACAAATAAAATAAAACAAACACACTAAAAATGAGTATAATAGTTTAAAAATTTGTAATAATAAAAAACTGAAAACACCCAAATATCAAGCCATGGATGATAGATTCGATAGACTATGGCTCACCCAGAAAATCGAATTCTGTGCAACCAATAAAAAAAGCAAACAGGCAGGCTCTATTCCAAGCAACTCATAAATACATTAACTCATTCCATCTTTACTATAACTCTATGATGTAAGTACTAATATTGTCCCCATTTTACAGAGAGAAATTTAAGGCATAGAAGTTAAGTATCTTGCCCAAGACCACCAAATTAGGTAATGTTGAGCCAGTATTTAAACTCAGGCAGTCCGAACTGATCCCAGACTCCATGCTCTTAATTATCATACCAGTATACTACAGAAGAATATTTAAGATCTTGTTAAAAGTCTCAAAATATACTTGTGTAATTATTTTAAATGGGAACAAATTGTGTGTGTGTGTGTGTGTGTGTGTGTGTGTGCAACATCATCCATTTGCGCACTAAAACATCAATAGCTGGAATTGCAGGCATCTTTTTACTTTCTTCTCTATTCTATTTTTTCAATTTTATGTTTTACAATGAACACATATTAATTACATTTATAATTAAAATTTAAAAATATAATTAACATATAAAATGCTCTCAGCACCATCACTTAAGTATTCCTGTTAGCCTAGAACTCTTAGAGGGCCCAATTTTTAACATGCTACTGACATGAATAAACTGAAGTGTTTCACACTCGTTTACCTCCTACTTGACCATAAGATGCAGTCATTGTTGCTGTTGTTGTTGTTAAATCTTCATGAAAACTAAAGAATAAAGTATCCTGACTTCAACTGATACCTCTTATGTCAATAAAAGATTTTTATTCTTTCAACAACTAAAGTTTCAGAGCACCCAAACTGTGTCCAAATGAAGTCTCTTTATTCCCCACCTTCACTCCTTAAGTGATCTGTGTTTAAATATCTGTGCAGATATTTAACTTCACAAACAAAATTCCCAGCCTGGTGAGGACAGCGTTGTTTACTCTAGAGCCTTCTGTCCCGTGACTCACTGGGATTTCCTGACGGCCTTTGCCTTACTGTACTACCCTGACCCTGGAGCTCCTCCATGCTAATTCCTGACTGAATCACTTTTGAGATTTAAGTTGCCCCAGGAAAAGGATGAGTGACATGTCACAGAAATTCAACCAGGGCCTTCCCACACAGACTCTGCTCACACTGTACGGGAAGGAAACAATCGCCTATGGGTCAGTGGAACAGAGGCAGTCATTTTATTCTCTCAAAGAACAATCTCTGCCCTGGAGCAGGGATGTTTACTGCAGGATACTCTGTGTGGGGCTTGCAGCATCTGTAAGAAATAGGGGAGCCTATGAGCCTGCAAAAGCGGCTGCATCAACTTTCACCAGTCGGAGAACTGCCTGGGCAATTTCCACCGCTGGGCATTTGGTGGCCTTGTTTGTTCTCGTGGCAGTAAAGCCCCTGAAGCCCCCAAGTACAAGGGCTCCATATTTTGCGGCACTAAACAGAACAGCACGGAAAAACTATTTGTATTTGGCGGCATATCCGTATTCATTAGTAACCCATTCCACAATTTTCTCACAATTCACTTTAGCAATGTTGCTGAGACCCTCCCATGGGTTCCAAGACCACAATGACTATCATGGGCAGAATTCTAGATGGCCCCCAAGATCCCCACCTGCAGGTGTACACATCTTGTGTGATTCCCTCTCCTTAAGCATGGGTAGAACCTATAAATATGATGGTATGACCACTTCCTCAATGAGGTTACCTTATAGGGCTAGTGGTGATGGGAGAGCCACACCGTCCTGGCCAACTGAGAGATGGGAAGTCAGAAGGATGCCCTCCAGCTGGCCTGAAGAAAGCAAACACCTGTGCTGCAAACTACCAATGGGAACCACTCAGCCAGGAACTAGAGGTGGCCCCTGGGAGCTGAGAGTGATCTCAGCCAACTACTAGCAAGAAAACAGAGACTTCAGTCCTCTGACTTCAAGGAAATGAATCCTGCCAACAATCAGTGAGCTGGGAAGATGATGACCCTGAGCCTCTGAGATCACAGCCCCTGTGGCCCCCTTAATTTGACCCTGGAAAGAGGACCCCAGCTGGTCTGTGCTCAACTCCCAAACCCCAGGAATTGTGAGATAATAAATCTGTGCTACTTGAAGCCCAGGCTCTTAAGTTGTAATAATCTGTCACACAGCAATAGAAAACTAACCCATGACCCCCTGCAACATTATCAGAACATATGTGCTGCTATTATTCTCTCTCAGATTTCTACTCTTCTTTTTTTTTTTTTTTTTTTTTTTTTTTTTTTTTTTTTTAGATTTCTACTCTTCTGAAGGAATTCAGGTCTATGACATCCACCCCCAAGGAGAGTAATAACTGACATTTATATAACTATTTGGAGATTATTTAACTTTCAGGTCAATCTCATCTGAATTTTATATCATTAATCTGAGCGAGTTTGGGCAGTAGTGATTAGGAACAAAGATGCAGGGGTCAGGCTGCCTGGATTTGACCCTCTCTTCTGCCACTTACTTACTGCATGGCATGGGCTCACACCAGTTCCTCAACCTGTCTGCACCTCAGTTTCCTCACCTGTAAAACAGAAATATGATCATCCTTACCTCCTAGGGGCTTGTGAGGATTAAATGATTTTACATAAAGTCTAGCTCCTGCTTTCAAAGTGTGACTGCTTTCAACAGCAGTATCTAAACATGCTAGGAAAGCGAAGTTAGCTTTGTTCACTTCCCAATAAGAGACGGTGCAGAACTGCAGCCTCAGGTTTTAAGAGGTTCTGCAACAGTGAGCTTGTGTGTTCTCCTGGAGAAAGGTAACCCAAAGCAGGGAAAGAATGGGCCTCACCCTCCCTCTAGGTGATGTCCTGAGTAGAATGGGGGAAGCAGGGACAAGAAGGAATGAGCCTTTCTGCCCACCCCAAAGAGGACCACACCACAAATCCAGGGGCAAGCGGGAGGGTGATGGCTTCTTTAGGTAGCCTTGTAAAGAGAAACTTGGTTTTGAACAGAATTCTGGATTTGAGATGAGACACAGACACAAGTGGGTTCCTGCCACTACAACGACTCACACGGCCCCTGCCACACACATCCTGGAGCCCAGGTGGGCTGCCTGTGGTTTGATGCCACGTTCATCAGCTCCAATAGGTGTGCCTTCCGAGTGACTGTGGTAATAGTCCATCCACGAAAAGCACCTTCCCTCCATTCTTCTGGCCAGCTGGGGTAGGCACAGGACAGCTGCCAGTGCCTCCCGAGGGGCCGCCAGATCCGTAGGTGTCAAAGACAGTAGTGGCCTTGTCAGTGGGACTGCTCAAGGGGTACCCGCCTTCATACACAGAGACAGACTCATAAGACACAACCAGTACCCGAGAGTATTCAAGGTATGTTTTCCTAGTGTGGCCTTTGTCCATTAAAGTACCACCAGCCAAAAGCCTACTTAGTCATGCCTCATCTGTTTTACTAATTTCTCAACTTAAGTTTTAAAGTAGTCCTGGCATGTGTGTGTGTGGGAAGGCGGGTGGTGTATGAGCATGGGAGTAAGTAGCTAATTCTCCCTCTGTCCCTGTGTGTGTGTGTGTGTGTAAGAAATCTCCCCTCTTTTGTGTCCAGCCCTCACCTGTGCAGCCCGCATTCCACACAGAGAGCCATGTCCAGTGTCCCCTTTCTATCTTTTTGGTACTTCCCCATCACTCCTCCTCCCACACACAAATCAGTCATTGATGAAGCAAACGAAAAACTGTAGCTGAACGTGCTTTGCCTTATCTCCCAATTGCATAAAGGCATATTGGTTTGTTTCAGAGAGTGTATCTTAAGTTGCACTAGAAGATGTCCTAAGAGATCCAAAGAGTCAAGAAAGTTCAAATGCCTGTAAGTTGTATGCAATGAGCACACAGGAAGGATGTAATCCGAGTTAAAATTAGCAAACCTAGATGACTTGCCTTTTAAAACGCTGTGTAGACCTAACACAACAGCCTTATAAAAATCTCAAAAGTGGGCCACAAATGGCCTGGAGCCACTAAGTGGTAATGACCCCTGACCTAGACAAAGAGTAGGAGGCTCTTGCAAAGGCCAATTTGATACAAGGAATGCAGACCTCCAGGCAAAGACACATAGAGCTCAAAGAGAAAGTCAAAGCAACTTGAACTTTCTGAAAATTGCCACCCTAGTTGATTTGCAAGCTCTAAATTCTCCACTTGGCACAGCCTAGAAGTCCAATGGAAGGCTGGAATAACAAGCCAGTCCAAATACAAAAGGCCACAATCAAGAGGAAATGCCTCAGCTGCTGGCCCCCAGCTATCATTGAGATCTTGATAAAAGAAAAATGTTTCCTCTTTCTAATTAAAAAATCCAACCACCTCCTATGGTAGGGCGGGTTTCAAACCATTTAGTAGCAAGCTCCACTAATCAAGGCATTCCCTACTGGTAGGTCTGTAAAACAGTCTATTTTCCCTGGAGGAATTCCCTGCTAACATCCCTAAAGAGCACACAACTCTCAAGCAAAGCTTGGTCTAGGCCAACCAGTACATACAGTCCTCAGAGAGTTCCATCTATTCGTTATATGTATAATAGAATGTCAGAATGGAAAATTTCCTCTCAGTTTAGAGATAAGAAACCCAAGACAGAATTTCAAAGTTAGTGTCCAAGAACTGCTTAGAAGACACAGACCTCTCACCTACAACAAAAAAATATCGAAGTCAGAGATGAGAGAAAAGCAACTGAGGAGAAGACTCATGAACAGGATGTATTTGGAGAGAGCAGTACATTAACCTGTGGGAAGGGGTGGGGGTGTCTATCCCCACTTCAAGCCTGGTAAAGAGCAATTCAACGGGACCACTCAGAGAGCTTGACATGTACCCTTGCATTACAGAAGTCACAGGGAACCAAACATGCTACGGGGGATCCAGCGGGGAGGTAGACCAGAGCCGCCAACATGAGCTCAAGGAGAGGCAGCTGTGTTGGAATGTGGGTGGGCCTCAGCTCATCCACACAGAGAACGCTTACATGTTTTCCATGATGAGATGGAAATGGGGCCACCCACAGAAGTGCTGGTAGGAGGTCATATTAGGTCTTGTCTTATAGGATCTCCTGGGTGCCTAAGGAATGCTGGAGATGAGTCCAGGTTTTTCGGGATGAAGAAGGAGCACATGAAGAGCCAGAGTAGAAAGAGTATCAGGGCAGCTACAGAGGAAAGTGTCCCAGTGATTAGGCAAATGGGGTGGTGTTGGGGGGTGAGGGAGTGGGCAGGTTCTAAAAAACCCACAGAAACAGCGAGGAGAAAAAAAAGTTAGGCTTAAACCTCTGTTAGGCTCAGAGAGTATAAAGCTACCTAACAGCAGTGATATCAAGTAAAAACTTGGCGGCTCCTTTTATCTTTCTGTTCCAACAGGGAGGACTTGGACACAGTCACAGGGATGGGCAAAAGATGTGAACCCAAGTGAAGCAGCCAACCACATTCCTTCTCCACGTGTTCGAGCAAAATACCTGCTACAAACAAAAGCCATTCCAACAAAAATATCTCCTGATATTTATCTTAGATTTGCCATCAGTGTGTCGAGAGCAAAATAGGAACACACAAGGACACACATCAGTCATACTTGCTTATTCTTCTTTTTTAAGGTTTTTATTTATTTGATAGAGCATGCACGCATGAAAGGGGATGTCAGAGGGAGAAGCAGACTCCCCACAGAGCAAGGAGCCAGAGGCAGGACTTGATCCCGGGATTCTAGGATCGTGACCTGAGCCAAAGGCAGTTGCTAAACCGACTGAGCCACCCAGGCACCCTTAACTTTACTTAGGTAACTATAGGCATTTAACTGGATTCCCCAATTAGTATATGGTTCATGTGAGTTCTTTACCCATTTCTATTTGAGGATAATATTTTACTGAAGTTTAAGCTTTGTAAACTCTTACTTAGCAAGAAAGGGTTTAGAGCTCTGGGTTTTGTTTAGTTGGTGTTGTTTTCGTGTTCCTCCTGCTGGTTTCTATAATTGTTCCCAGAGAGTGACAGCCATCGTGCCCTTCTTCCAGCCACAAGGACTGGCATTGCCCATTAAAACACAAATAGGCTGTCACAGGTTGAAAATCTGGATGTGAGCAAAATGCTATAAAAATAATTGAAGGCTTAAAAGTGAGGGGCTTAAAAAAGGAAAAGTCAAGAGAGTTGAGACCATGAGGAACTGACATGAAATTGGGGCTGAGAGCATGAAAGACAAAATGTGAGAAGGTTAGCAAGCAGCTGTTCTGCATCACCATTATATCACAGAAAATGAAAAAAAGAAAAAGAAGAGGAAAAAGGAAAAGGCTACATATGTTGTACTAAATCCGGCTGGAGTTAGAAGTAGGGATTGAAAGAAGATTTTGAAACCACTCATTTTCTTTGCTTTTCCTGTTCCTACCTGAAGGAATAAGTGAGGCCAGAAAGAAGACATCTGGCAGCTCTGCCTCAGCTCTCGGACTCTACTTACATCTCTACGGGGAAGAAAAACAATTGGAGCATTTGTCCAAAGATGCTAGTTTGCCTCAAAGGACTGAAAGGCAAACTAGCATCTTTGGAAACTAAAATGTTACCAGACTCCCTGAGCACCAACACTTGACATTTCCACATATTTTCACTTACTTGCAGCCAGTTATGGCCTTCATTTTGAGCAGAACATGTGACAAAAATGGCATGGGAAAATTGCTACATGAGTTATTTAATAATAATTATTTTTTTTAAGAATTTAAGACTCTTAAATTGGATAATTTGGTCTGATAAAATACTAGGAGAGACAGAAGAATTTAAGAAGACACTGGAGAGGCTGTAAAGTTATGATTTACAACTTTCAATCATGAATTCACTAGTGAAAAAAAACCAGTTTATCCTTGCTAGGGAAGCTGAGGATGCGTAGAAGTGGGTCCAGGGCGAGAGGAACATTTGGGACGTTGCTCCTGTGGACTGAGGGGAAAGCCAGCAGAATGTCTACTGGTTGAGGAAGGCGCTTTAACCTCGCTGAAATGTAGCTCAGGGGTACCAATGCCTATCTTGCCACTCTCACCAAGGTGAGAAGGAAATTAGAAAATCTTATATTTAAGGGCACCTGGGTGGCTCAACTGGTTAAGCGACTGCCTTCGGCTCAGGTCATGATCCCGGAGACCTGGGATGGAGTCCCACATCGGGCTTCCTGCTCGACAAGAAGCCTGCTTCTCCCCCTCTCACTCCCCCTGCTTGTGTTCCCTCTCTGGCTGTGTTTCTCTCTGTCAAATAAATAAAATATTTAAAGAAAGAAAGAAAATTTTTATATTTAAAAAAATTCTTATATTTTATCCTTTATTACATCACTTACTATATATAGTTATTATATATAGCACTGCTACATACATTATATTATAGCATTATGATATATATGACATAATCCAAATAAAATGTGATGTGTAAAAAACTAAAAGCATTGGCTCATGATAAACATTCAAATTTTAGCTATTCTTGTCATCATTATCATTATCAACAAGGTCCAGCTGTCCAGTTGATACTTGAACCTGGTCTATACCCCTGGCTTTTAAAAACTTCTGACCACAACCCATGTAGGAAAAAAAAAAAATCATGGAGACTCAGTATGCCCATACATACATATTTGAAGCAAATAATTTTACAATATGATATTTTTTCTTAATACATGCAGTGTACTCGGGTATTTTCCATTCCATTTCATTCATTTTTCAAATGCTGGTCATGGCCCCCTGAACTGATAACTACTATCACAAACTGGTTACAGTTCAAACAACACCCCCGCATTGCACCATTTCTAGGAACTCACAAAAGACACTCGGTTGAGTTCACTCATGTTGACTGAGCCTAAAATGTGGTAAGCACTGTGCAGAACATCAAATGTTTAGGTAAGTCTCAAATTATATAATCCATGCCTAAAAATACCTTCATGTACATTATTTAAAAATACACTGGATCCCTCATAAATAAGCAATGCTGATATTAATTTTGCTTTTGCAGACTATTATCTTTAGACCCTGTCCACAAGTAACATGAAAATAATTCAGTGTTGGGTAGATTTTCCCTGATGTTGTGCCAAGGACCTACAACCCTACTTTACCAATTGGAAACAATGTACCAGTTGGGAACAATCCTCCCAGAACCTAAATGGATTCTCCTAAAAAATGTAAACTTAGTCTGTTACCACAGCCATAGTTCTCTTCCCCATCTCTGACCTCCCTGTATCTGTTCAAGTTTCTCTGTCAGAATCACATACCCTTAACTGTCTCCCTTATATGTTCTTTAGCAATGTTCACAAATGGAATAAAAGTAATGCATTCTCCTGCCAGCAAGTTTTCCAGTAGATAAATATTGAAGCTCTGGTCACATTTTTTATTATTATTATTATTATTATTATTATTATTACTATTACTATTATTGTAACTTCATGCTACTTCATCTCACAATGAATATTTTTTTAATGTTACAGAGGTCATATCTGATGGCATTAATTAATTAGTCAATACTTAAAAGGTGACTCTTTTTTTAAAAAAAAATTATGTATTTATTTGACAGAGAGAGAGACCACAGGCAGGCAGAGAGGCAGGAAGAGAGAGAGGAGGAAGCAGGCTCCCTGCCAAGCAGAGAGCCCAAAACGGACCTCAATCCCAGGACCCTGAGATCATGATCTGAGTCGAAGGCAGAGGCTTTAAACCACTGAGCCACCCAGGTGTCCCGAAAGATGACTCTTAAGTAGCACTGTCCAATACAACCTTCTTCGATGATAGGTTCTATATCTGCACTGTCCAATACGATAGCCATTAGTCACATGTGGTATTCGGTCCTTCAAATGTGGCTAATGCAACTGAAGAATTAATTTTTAGTTTTGTTTTATTTTAATCACTATAAATTCAAAGAGTTGCATGTGGCTAGTAGCTAATATATCAGTGCATATCTAGAGTATTTTTCATAGGATGTACAATGATCCTGATGATAAAGAGAATAATAATAGAAGGAGCCATTTGTTGAGAATTTATCGGAACCAGGCATTAGCCTAAGCCCTTTTTACATACCTTATATATTTGCTTCTCACAACAATTCTACCTGGTAAGTACCATCATTATTGTGTGTGTGTGTGTGTGTGTGTGTGTGTGGTTTTGGCTGAAGAAAATGAGATCACATAGCTGGTAAGCCATGGAGCTGAGGTTCCAGCCTGTTCTGCCCCCAGAGCAGGACTTCTTACAATATTCAATGGCCATGTGTGTATGTGACTTTCATTTCAATTGATAGAAAAAAGAGCTGTACATGAGACTTGAGAATAAATGACTTTTTCTCTCTCCCTTAAAAAAAAAAAATCCCGTCTACCTAGTGCCCAAGACTGGCCTCTGATCTCTAAAGAAAGAAAAACTATGACTGAGGACTCTTCCAGTTCTAAAAGCAAATGTCTATGTGATTTAAATAAAATATTTGAGATCAAGACATAAACTAGAGTTCATATTGTGTTTACGGTTTGGAGAATCTCTGCCCACTTGAGGATATGACACTATTTTTATGTTTACTTGAGATTTCTTCTTGCCTGCTTCTGAGAGGATTTGAGGGGGCTTATAGATTAAACTGTGCTTAAGATATTTAAGGATCATAAAAAGTAGAAATCATTTGGGAAAAAATTAATGTCAGAAGGTTTATAAGCACCCAATTTCTGAGAGAGAGGATTATCTAAAGCTTTCCAGCTAAAACAAATACTTAATAATAATAAACAATTAATAAAAATGTGGGATATTAGGTTGTACACAAAATCTGTTGTTCCCTGATTTTCTCTTGACAAAGAAATCGAATCGATGTGTAGTGTTCTTTAAGGATACAGGACACTCAAGCAATTTCGATCTCTCCTTCTCTATTAAAGCAGACAATATTACCAGAAAATTAAAGTCAGTAAAGGCAATTCTCTGGGAAGTCCTGTAGCCCAAGAGCTCATCCTTTGAGCACATGGAAGTGTCCTTCTGCCCATCCAGCACAAAGGCAGATGTGGCTTCGTTGTCCATTGTTGCTGCTGACCAGACAACGGGCTGGGGGGCGGGGTAGCAGCCCACTCCATTTCCAGCACAGGAGAACAGACAGGAAAAATGGGCACTTGGCTCTACAAGTATGCTCTCTCATGTGAACGTGGGAAATCTTTATAAGGGAAGAACTATCTGTTGTCATTTACTTGAGTTGAGCTGAGTGTGTGTGTGTGTGTGTGCGCCCGCGCGCCTGACAAAAGCTAGAGACAGACTAACATTTCATTGTTTTTTTTGTTTTTTCTAAAAGATTTTATTTATTTATTTGACAGAGAGAGAGATCACAAGCAGGCAGAGAGACAGGCAGAGAAAGAGGAGAAAGCAGGTTCCCTGCCGAGCAGAGAGCCTGATGCAGGCCACAATCCCAGGATCCTGAGATCATGACCTGAGCCGAAGGCAGAGGCTTAACCCACTGAGTCACCCAGGCGTCCCATTTCATTGTTTTAAATTTGTTGTGGGTTTTGTCTCCTTATGTACTTTCCTCTTTCTATTTGAAGAAGAGAAATAATCAAACATGCACACATTCTGCTTTGGAACATTTACTTTTTAGGGGATTTTTCTAAGGAGAGGCAATTCATCTTTATCTGGTCAGTTAAAAGGACTGATTCGGGGAGCCTAGGTGGCTCAGTGGGTTAAGCCTCTGCCTTTGGCTCAGGTCATGATCTCGGGATCCTGGGATGGAGGCCTGCATCGGGCCTCAGCTCAGTGGGGAGCCTGCTTCCTCCTCTCTCTCTGCCTGCCTCTCTGCCTACTTCTGTCAAATAAATAAATAAAATAATCAAAAAAATAAAAAGGACTGATTCGCCTCTTACCTTTCAGCACACAGCTGCCTCTTACTCAGCTGGGTCCTCCCTACATTCCCTTGAGCTGTGGTGGAGAAAAAGGTTAAAGAGGATAAAGGAGTACAAAGCCTTTGACATCCTTAATATACCTCCAATTCCACGGACATGGAAAAGGAAACAGGTTTCTAATTTGTATGCATACCATGTGTGAGCTGTTTTATATGCTTTAATTTAATCCTCACAGATCCATCAATAGTAGGGATGATCTTGACTCCCATTTTACAAATGGAGAACATTGCACTAAATCTTTTTTTTTTTTTAAGATTTTATTTATTTGACAGAGAGAAACACAGCCAGAGAGGGAACACAAGCAGGGGGAGTGAGAGAGGGAGAAGCAGGCTTCCCGCCGAGCAGGGAGCCCGATGTGGGGCTCAATCCTGGGTCTCCAGGATCATGACCTGAGCCGAAAGCAGTCGCTTAACCAACTGAGCCACCCAGGTGCCCCTGCACTAAATCTTAAACCCAAAATCTCACAGGTGTCAAAGCTAGAATCAAAACCCAGATTGTCTACACCACATCTCATGACCAAAGCGACTAGATTATTAGTCCTTGAAGGGAAGGATCACATCTATATATATTGAACACACACATACCTAGGCCTAACACACTAGCATTCAACAAATATTGGCTGACTAGTCAGCTGGCTGAACGTTCCTTATCCTCGCTTCTCTTTGGTTACACCACAGTTGTGCTCTAAATTGGAAACCTGAAGAAACAGAAATTCAAAAACCTTTCCAGTCCTTGCTAAGACATCACCCCTTCCTTCAGAACACTTACAAAGCCTCAACAGTCTTCTTCTGTTTTAAGTAAACTGGGATAGACCAGTCTTCTCCATGGATTCTTCCATCCCATTCTTATTCATTCCATTCAACATGTTTTTCAGTACAATGTGAGCAACTGTGGGAGTATACATTCTAATTAATTACGAAAGAGTGAATGAAATGATCTCTTATAAATGGGGTTGAGTCTCAAAAATTAATGAATATTAACAAGAAAAGAAAAGGGGCGCCTGGGTGGCTCAGTTGGTTAAGCGACTGCCTTCGGCTCAGGTCATGATCCTGGAGACCCGGGATCGAGTCCCACATCGGGCTCCCTGCTTGGCGGGAAGCCTGCTTCTCCCTCTCTCAGTCCCTCTGCTTGTGTTCCCTCTCTGGCTCTGTTTCTCTCTGTCAAATAAATAAATAAAATCTTAAAAAAAAAAAAAAAAAAAAAAACAAGAAAAGAAAAGAAATAGATTAAGAACCTAGATGTTGCTATTATCCTGTTTATTTGTTTTAATTAATAAACTTCATTAATAAACTTCATTTTTAGAGCTGTTTTAGGTACAAAGTTCCCATACGTACTCCCTCCCCCAATCCACACTGTTTCTGCATCTTACATCAGTGGCATACATTTGTTACAACTGATGCACCAATATTAATAAATTACTTTTAACTAAAATATATGGTCAACACTAGATTTACTCTTTGTATTATACATTCAATGGGTTTTGACAAATATATAATGTATCCACCATTATAGTATCATACAGAATAGTTTCATTGCCCTACTTCAAATGCTCTATTTTCCTCTCCCCTAACCCTTGGCAACCCTGATCTTTTTTACTGTCTCTATACTCTGGCCTTTTCCAGAACATCAAATGGCTGGAATCACAGAACATGTAGTCTTTTCAGATTGGTTTCATTCACTTAGCAATATGCATTGAAGTCTCCTCTGATGTTTTTCCGGCTTCACAGTTCATTTTTTTTTTTATCACTCAATAATATTCCACTGAATGGGTATACCACAGTTCATTTGTGGAGCTATTGAAGGACAGCTTGGCTGCTTCCAAGTTTGGACAATTATATATAAAGCTGCTATAAACATTCACCTGCAGGTTTTTGTGTGAACATATGTTTTCAGATCGCTTGGGTAAATACCAAGGAATGTGATTGCTGGATCATATGGCAAGAGTATGTTTAGTTTTGTAAGAAAGTGCCAAGCTACCTTCCAATATGGCTGCACCATTTTGCATTTCCACGAGCAGTGAATGAGAATTCCTGTTGCTCCATGTCCAGCATTTAGTGGTGTCAGTGTTCTGAATTTTTGGTGTATGATGGTATCTCATTGTTGTGATAATTTGCAGCTCCTGTGACACACTATGTTGTGTGTAACTTCATACGCGTATTGGTCATCTGTGTATCTTCTTTGGCAAAGTGACTGTTAGATCTTTTGCCCATTTTTAATTGTTTGTTTCCTTATTGTTGAATTTTAAGAACTTATGCTCACTTTTTTCTTTGTTTTAAACACGGAAAAACTTCCTCTCTATTCCATAATTCTCTTCTTCTTCTTGTCAATTAGTTACCGCAACTCAACTGCAGTAGCTTTTCCAAATGCTGCTGAGTGCTCCGCTGGCATCAGGGTTAACAATTTTACTAACAGCACCGTACTGCAAAGGTCAGTGGAGATAAGACAATTGGAAGAAATCCTGGAACCATCTCAATGAGGCCTTGTAGAGTCCTGGCCAAATGACCACACCATCCAAACACAGAAGTTGAAAACCACGGCGTGCCACGCAGACTCCAAACCACAGTGGATCACGTTGGCACAATGTTCCATTCATTCAATGTTTTTTAAACATGAGACTCCTGTTTAAACATGAGAGCCATCATTTCTCTAGGGTGTTCATTCTGAACAATAACGAGGAGCTATTTTTAAAAAGAAATTTCAACAAAAATTTAAGTAGAGTATAGGTCCTCAAATGGGCAGAAGAATGAACATTTCTAAACTTGCTGCAGGGAATTATATCCATCTGAATTTTCCTATCTAGAATGCAACTGAATTTAATGTTTTTTGGATTCTTATCGGCAGCAAGGTACACAGGAAGAATCTCTCAGAAGTGCTTTATGTAGTTATACAAATAACTTTTTTTTTTAAAGATTTTATTTATTTGACAGAGAGAAACACAGCCAGAGAGGGAACACAAGCAGGGGGAGTGAGAGAGGGAAAAGCAGTCTTCTCGTCGAGCAGGGAGCCCAATGTGGGACTCGATCCTGGGTGTCTGGGATCATGACCTGAGCCGAAGGCAGTCGTTTAACCAACTGAGCCACCCAGGCGCCCCACAAATAACTATTTTTTAAGCATGTTATGGTTGGCAGCTTAAGATGATTTTTTTTTTTAATTTTTTAAGGAAAGGATTTCTTGGTTCTTCTGACAGGTGGATAACATGTACCACAGATCTCAGTCATTACAGCAGATAAATCCTGATGAAGGAGTTGAGAAGATTATAGCTGAAGAATATCAGAAAAGGGAAAATACTCCCAATGGGTTGTGTCCTTTCTATCGAATACATTTGGCCTGAAATATTACAGATTACAGACCTCTATTCATAGGCTCCTTCTTGGCTGCCTTAAGTAGAAAGTCCACCTGCCATGACAACCTTTTGATATCAACTATGAAGGCATTTAGCTTTCTCTCACACAGTGCTTCTGAGAGTTTTCACAGGCATTACCTCAGAAGGTTAGGAGGTCTTCAGGGAGTTAAAGCCACACAAAATCCAGGAACTCTTTTTTACTGAAACGCTTCTGGTCTCTGATCTCACCTGCTAACAGTTTCCAAAATGGACACAGCTGAAGCTCACCTCTTTGTTCTACCACATTTAGAAATGAACAGGTGTTGGCAACCACTTCCTGTAAAGGGCCAGAGAGTAATAAATGCTTTAGGCTTTGCAGGCCATAGTCTCTGTCACAACTACTCAGCTCTGCAGCTGTGACATGAAAGCAGCCATAAACAAGGACACAAAGGAGTCAATCTGGCTGTGTTCTGATAAAACTTTCTTTATGGACACTGAAATTTGAATTTCATATAGTTTTCGTATGTTATGAAATACTACTTTCCTTTTGCTTTTTTTTTTCAGTCATTTAAAAATGTAAAAACTGTTCTTACCTTGAAGGCCATACACAAATAAACACTGAGTCAGACTTAGCCCACAGGTCATGGTTGCCTTAGAAGAAATCTCAAAACATTAGACAGTCACAGCACAAACCGGAACCAGATGCTTCTATCGCAATTACCTGTGGACTCCTAGAAGGAGACAAGCTTCAAATTCACAAATATAAAGAACCCTATACTCTGGAATATTTAGCACCTACATTTAAAAATTTACTATATATGTTATAATCTCATTTTATATGTGCTGTGAATTCAAACTTAATGAGGAAATCTTGGTTCATTTAAAATATAATTAAATACATCCTCTCAAAATTTGGGAAAGGTTTAAAATGTTAAATATTAAATACTAATATTAAGTATGGGGGCACTGGGGTGGCTCAGTCAGTTAAGCGGCCAACTCTTGATTTCGGCAAAGGTCATGATCTCAGGGTCCTGGGATCAAGCCCTGCATTAGGCTCCACGCTCAGTGGGGAGTCTGCTCAAAGATTCTCTCCCTCTGCCCTTCCCCACACTTGCATTCAATCGCTCTCTCTCTAAAATAAATAAATAAATCTTTAAAAGTACTAGTATTAAATATTTTAAATACTTAAATTGGGATTTTTAAAAATATTAGCTCTACTCTTAACTGGCCGTTTAAAGTGGCATTTTCAAAGTTAAATATGAAGAGACATGCTAATGAGTAACACTGCTTGACCCCTTACTACACACCAGGCACTGGATTAAGCACTGGATTAATTCATTCAATCCTCACAGCAACTCTAGGGGTCGATCACCGTCATCCCCATTTTACAGTGGAAATGAGGCACAAAATTTACAGAATTTACAGAAGATGAGGCACAAAATTAATGAACAGTGGAGCCAAGATCTAAACTCCGACAGTCTAGCCCCAAACTCGGCATTGTCGACCACCAGGCAACACTGACATATATCAGATCACTTAGGCATCATTTCCCTTTGACTTTGAATCAGTAATCTCTTAAAATGTGAATGGTTTCTCATTCCTCTAGGTATTTATAGATTACTTTCACTGCTCCTAGACTGCAGACTACATTTGTACTCTGGCTGCAACATCAACTCTTCCCTGGGTCTCCAGCATGCCAGCCTGCCATGCAAATTTCAGACTTGTCAGCCTCTATAGTCACATGAGCCAATAACTGAAAATAAATCTCTCTCTCTCTGTATACTCATATTTTTTCTTATTTTTATTTATATATATTATATATGTGTGTATATATATCTGCACACACATATATATCTGCATATACATATATACCCAGACATCCTATCTGTTCTATTTCTCTAAAGAACCCTGATTGGGCAAAAAATGTAAAGTTTACTGACTGTTGAGATGCGGACAAAGGCAGCTCTCCCACACTTCCGGTGTGTGTTATCTGTACAACCACTGTGGGGTGCAATCAACTGATGTCTAGTGAAGATAAAGTTGCATTTATACTGTGACCCAACCCCAGAAGAGAAACCACGTGGCACTGCATAGCCAGACTACTGGGAATCACTGCTGAGTTGACAAAAATAATTCCCATGTTTCCTAAGAATGACTGCACTTAATGTGAAAGCTTCAAAACCGTCTCAAATCATTCAAGAAAGACAGACCTAAGTCACACCCATTCACAGTAAGCTGTAAGAGCCAATAGAACCATGCCTACCATTTCTGGACTCCACTGCACCCCCAGATTACCAGCCACCCACACCCCAGAGTGAAGAGACTGCATTAATGGCAGAAAGAGAAGACAGCCCCTAGGGCAGTGTCTGTATATAATAAGTGCTTGATAAACATTAGCTATCATTAAGGATATAAAAATACATATTCCATTGTTTTCATTTTAAGTGATTTGTTAAAAAACACCTGCTTTCTCCCTGGCACTTCTACCCCTGCCGATATGGTGAGACCAAGTGAGCCCTTTTGATAGAATCACCCCATTCTGCTCAGACACAGCCGGTTGATTCTTTTATCACCAAATTAATGAAGAGTGGGAAGTGGTTAAGCATGAGTCAGCTGGTATGTGAACTCTACCATCTTTCTCTTAAACACACAGCACAGTCATGTGAAATTTCACAATGAATGGCTGGCAGAACAAAAGTAAACTAAAATCTGATTTCTCCTCCAGGTTTCTTACTGCTTTCTTTCTATTCCCTAGTAGATCTTGGTGAACCAACTGAACTATTATTTAAACTTTTTTTTTTCCGCCCCCTCTTGTTGTAAATCAAAACAGAGCCCTTCAAAATCAGCACAGGAAGCACATGGTAGGCACAGAACAAACACTTAGAGGTAAGTTTCACTATAGCCTCAGTGTTACCTTTTGGGACCAGATTAGTATGAAGAATGTACATTTTTAGAAAGTAATTTGGCATTCTTCCAGGAGACCAGTCTCCCAGATACTTTTTTTTTTAAGATTTTATTTATTTGACAGAAACACAGCTAGAGAGGGAACACAAGCAGGGGGAATGAGAGAGGGAGAAGCAGGCTTCCCACCGAGCAGGAAGCCCAATGCAGGGCTCGATCCCAGGACTCCGGGATCATGACCTGAGCCGAAGGCAGACGCTTAACAGCTAAGGCACTCAGGTGGCCCCTGGATACATTTTTAAAGCCTTAACATTTTGCACACCTTTTGACTAAGTAATTCTACATCATACAAATTATCCAAAAGGAAAAGTAGCATCATTAAATATGGGGGAAGATTTAATAGCATCGTTTATTTTCTAAAATTTCTACAAAGAATTTGTTCAACTTCTCTAGTAAGAACAGTAAGGCTTATGCTTGTGTTTGTTTGTTTGTTTGTTTGTTTGTTTGTTTGTTTTAAGAGCACAGCTTTAGGTGAAATAATCCTGAATCAGAACTCTAACGCTGCTCCCTTAATAGCTATATGTCCTTGAGGAGTAACCGTCTTTGAATGTCAGTTTTGCGATCTGTGAAATGGGAATAACACACACACACACACACACACACACACACACACAGAGGAGGATTTTGTACCAAAGAGAAATGATTCATCACAAAGCTTGCACACCTACACTTTATTATTAATAAGTGCAGTAAGTGTGGAAAAGTGAGTGAACAATCGAACAAAGAATCCCAGGGTCTCCATACAGGGCTAGCTGGTCACTGTGAGGAAGCTAGAGTGTTTCATGGGCTACAGTCCTCCATCTTGACCTCAGACTCCTGGGCTGAAGGAAACCACAAAGAAACTATGGTTCCTCTACCTTCCACCTCTATCATATCAAAGACCTTTTCCCTTGTCCCACATAGCTGATAAGACTTAAAGACTCTACCTACTGCTGCCAGGAATTGGCAAAGGGCAGGGCAAACCTTGGTAAACAACATCAATGTGACTCTCATGGAGCAACATTATTTCTTAGACATTAGGTGAAGACAGGATTTATATCACTGACTATTCAGGCTTAGAAATAATACCAAGGGCTATAGAGCCATCTGATCAAGTCTTAGTTTTGAGGCAAAATTTATTTATTTTTCCTGAATTTATTGAGAAGAAAACAGAGTGTGGCTATAGTCATCCACTAAGTGCCTGACAACTGTCCTTTAAAGACTCCCTACAACCCTTAGAATTGAGTGAAAACTCAGGAAATGACGTGCAGATGCCTTGGTAATCTGCCCTGCTTGTTCCTTTGGTTTCATTTGTAGGCATCCCATGGCAGAGACACAGCAGGACATCTTTAACTCCTCTCTCCTTTCCTGCTGCCTCTTGCCTCTAGGCCTTTGCACATGCTTTGTAGTAGGCCAAGTCCTTTCTACAGTTACCTCATTGACTCCTCGCAACAAGTTTTTGAGATGGCAAGAAGCTGCCATGGGGTCAGCAGAGATGAAACTCAAGAGTTGCCATCCCCCACAGACAGAAGTTCTAAGTCACCTCTGGTAAAGGAAAGAACACAGCATTTATCTGCATGGAGACGGTATGCAGAGCTGGGGACTCAGCAGCAGGACATGTGACCACCAAAGATCCACAAAGGTACCCTCCTGCCTTGATACCACCAGACAGAAATGAGGATCCTACCTGGTCCCTCCAGTTTCTCCACCTCGTCCTAGTTTCCTAAAAGAGGGCTTTATATCTTTATGCCAATGTTCACTACGCCCTGCTGATCTGGTATAGCTAGGTACAAACTCTAAATGAACGCTACCTAGAGTATAAATGTACCCTGTCTTAAAAATAGTCACCACTGAGCTTGTATCTGACCACTCAAATTTCAGAGTAACTTCAGGATGTGAAATCAAAGACCAATCCCAGATGCCCTTGAGATCTGACCACCCAGGTAACTGGTATCCAAGACAGCTCCCATTACTGTTCAGTACTCTCAATACTAGGAGACCGCTCCTAGTATTCACACCTTTGCATCATTCTCTCCCACATTAGACAAGGTTGGTCATCATTTGTCTCTGTGACCACTAAGATATGACAGAAGTGATGGGATATCCCTTCTGAGATTAAATTATAAAAGACTACAGCTTCCATCTGGGGCTCTCTCCCTTGGATCACTCATTCTGGAGGAAGCCATATCATGAGCAGCCCTATAGAGAGGCTCATCGGGTAACGAACTGAAGCCTGTTGCAAGTTAAATGAACTCCTCATGGGCAACCTAACTAAGAAAGGGTAAAAATCGGGATTTGAGCATAGTTGGGCAACCCAACTAAGAAAGGGTAAAAATTGGGATTTGAGCCAATGTTTTTGAACCACAGCAATGTATACTGCTTCCACTTCCTCTTTACCACCTCTGAGTCTGGGATGGGAGCCCTGCCACGATGCTCCCAGGTGACCCCCACAGCACTCTGTATTTCCTCCATCACACACTGTCCTTATCACATTGTGTTTTGATTTTCTGCTTAAGAGGTCATCTTCCTCCCATGAAACTGTAAATTCCTAGAAGGTGAGAACCTGTCTATGTTCATGCATCCATATGACAAATGTTTATTGCTGGGCACTGGGACTATAATGACCAACCTAAATAGACAACACTCTACCCTGGGACAACCTAAAGTCTAGTGGAGGAGACAAGCATCCATCAAATAAATGCAAAATTACAACTGCAAAGTGCTACCCAGGGGCTCTGGGAAGCATGTGGCCTAGTCAGGAAGGGCAAGTAAGACTTTGATGTGGCTTCTAGGAATGAGGCTGAAGTGGAATAACCACAGTGGTCATCCACGGAAAACGAAGGTGGGGGTCTCCAGCAGAGCAAACACACACTCCAAGTTTTGCAGGGGGAGGGAGGGAGGGAGGTCAGGTTTGGCCAGCCTAAGGATGCCAGTGGGCAAGAGCACAGAAGCCTAGGGTGAGAGGCCTGGATGGAGAGGAGGCTGGACACAACCATGTGCCGTTGCCCTGCAGACCACGTACAGGAGTTTAACTTCCCCTACAAGCAAGGGGAGCAGTGCCATAAGGTGGGACTGCAGGGGGAGCAAGGTCATGCTTGTGGTTTAAAAGAGTCACTCTGGGTGCACTGCAGGAGGACATAGTCTGGAAGAAGGCTGGGTGAAGAGGGACAGATCACAGCCAGCTGAGAATTGACAAGAACTTGTTCACATCAGACCCCCACACACACCCGCTGCCTTGCATAGTGTCTTACATGGAGTGAGCCCTCCATAAGTAACAAATGAAGCAAAGTACATATTGAAATGAATGAACCATAACCTGCTGTCAGCAGAACAACAGAAAGAAGAGCACAGAAGAGCTCTGACCCTTCAGTGTCTTAGAGGTCCCAGGAATCTCCCCATCCTCAAAAGGGAAGAAACAACAAGGTTCACAACACTAACAGGTGGGAAAGCCTTGAGAAGCTTGCCTCATACAATGTGTCAGCCTTTGTATATCAATTTCTTCTTCCAAAGCTTATTACATGGAAGTCATCCCTCCTGATTACACCTAAAATAAGAAAGGAATAAAAGATTGTTTGAGACATGAGACACAGCCGGGATGATATATAAGCCAGTCTAAAATCCTATGAGTGTCTGTCACTCACTCCAGAAACTGTTTTTTTTAAAGATGAAACCGGATGGTGCCAGGCAACTCTATAGTTTATAGAATTTTGTGACTACTTTGCTAATTTTATCCAAATCACAGCAAAATGAAAAGAGAATAAGCTTTAGAAGCTTTGTTTTTATTTTTCCTTTGAAGCTAAAAACAGAGACTTAGGTGAAATAGCTAATGGGGATATTTTTTCAAGTGGAAAAAACCTATAGGGTATGTGATAAAATTCCCCACCCCACCCCCGAACTTCATCAAGAAATCATCGGTAAACTCAAAGTGGATTCTGTGGAGGGAACGCAAAGTGCTAAGTCCTGCTGTATGAATAGTATGAGGCAAGGCAGGGGCTGCCCTGGGACAGCAGCGACGTGGGTTATTCTCGCTGAAAGAAGCGAGAATTATCTGGTCCACAGCTGGGCCACGATGGCCCACTTGCTCTGCCTCTCTCCATAGACCTGCAAGCCAACAGATAGTACCTCTTCCATTCCTCTTGTCTCTGCCTTTGAGGTACACACATTCTCATTCTAGCACTGTCTATGGCTGATTCAGGGGAAGGAATCCACAAACCCACCTAGCCTCACGTTTAATGCCTGAGAACAGCTAGATTAAAGAATATGGCTTGAGACATGAGACAAAATGTAGATATACACACACACACACATACATAAATACATACTTATCAAGATCACTCGAGACCACTTTTTAAAGATGAAACAAAACATAAGACCATTATACAGATATAGAATGTAATATCCAATATAAGTTATAAATATATATGGTTTTATTATTATAAAGTATTATATATTACGACATACATAATTTATATATAATATTTTTCATCTGTCTGGCTCCTGTGTTTCTTAATTAGTTCTGAACTCAAGCAGGAGAGAAGGATGTTATTTATAGAATCCCTTCACTTAGGACTTCAGCATCTCTTACTATACTGAAGAAGGTTTGCAAGAGGGGTGCCTAGGTGGCTCAGTCATTAAGCATCTGCCTTCGGCTCAGGTCGTGATCCCAGAATCCTGGGATCAATTCCTCCATTGGGCTCCCTGCTTGGCGGGAAGCTTGCTTCTCCCTCTTTCTCTGCCTCTGCTTATGTTCCCTCTCTTGCTAGGTGTGTCTCTGTCAAATGAATAAATGAAATCTTTAAAAAAGAAAGGTTTGCAAGAACACACAGCTAGATATTAAATATAAGTTACCTCTGTGTAAGTAAGTTTCATTATGTTTTATAGTTTTCCTATCAGAAACATGTATTGTTAAAATTTCCAAACTCCAGAAACTCTAGCCACTACTTAAAAATAACTCTTTCATATTACATTCCTGTCTGTCTTGATGAGGTAGGATTTAAATTCAAGTTAAATCTTACCCTGATCTACTGTTCTTCTCAGTTTAGGATAAAATTACTTCTTTCGACTCTGCTCCATCCACATTTAGTTCTCAGATGCATCTAACGTGCACTCTCTGACTTTCTTCTCTCTTATCCCGTCCCAGTGGTACAGTATTAAGGGGAAAAAAGTTTTTAACGGGTGATAACCTACTTGCATTCAGGGTAGTTTTGCAGCATGAAGCACTTGGTATTCACCAAGTTCTTACAGTCTGAACTTTTAATATAATAAAGCGCTTGATGTAGATTGGATTAGAAGATATACAGTTTATGGCCAATTTAAAGTCCATTATTCCTCATGATAAGTATTCAATAAATATTAGCTGATGGTTCAAAAATGCTTTCTAGATCACACTAAGAAAGATGATTTCCCAACTTAGGGACCTCAATATTAGGGACTTCAAGCAGCCAGCAAGGTCTCCGTTTATGATATGCCATCTTTAACTTTGAAAGCAGCTAAAAGAATGAGGACAGAGGTCAAACGATGTGGTTGGAAAGGAAGGTGAGCAAGATTTACTGTTACTCACTGCTGAGGGACACTGTAACCTTCAGGTACTGTGAATATAGTTCGTTCATTCTTTCCTTTCCTTTCCTTTCCTTTCTCCTTTCCTTTCTCCTTTCCTTTCTCCTTTCCTTTCTCCTTTCCTTTCCTTTTTCCTTTCCTTTTTCCTTTCCTTTTTCCTTTCCTTTTTCCTTTCCTTTTTCCTTTCCTTTCCTTTCCTTTCCTTTCCTTTCCTTTCCTTTCCTTTCCTACTAAAGCAATGCAATGTTAGTTTTTACTAAGGAACAAAGCCTTATAACTTTACCAAAACTCCTGAGAGTCACACTGGCTTACCCATTACATTTCTGGATCAGTGAGTGGGACAGATAAATAAAGTATAAAAAATTAGAAAAAGAGGGGCGCCAGGGTGGCTCAGTTGGTTAAGCGACTGCCTTCGGCTCAGGTCATGATCCCGGAGACCCGGGATCGAGTCCCACATCGGGCTCCCTGCTCGGCGGGAAGCCTGCTTCTCCCTCTCTCACTCCCCCTGCTTGTGTTCCCTCTCTGGCTGTGTTTCTCTCTGTCAAATAAATAAAATTTAAAAAAAAAATTAGAAAAAGAAGAAATGTGGGCGCCTGGGTGGCTCAGTCCTTAAGCGTCTGCCTGCAGCTCAGGTCATGATCCCAGGGTCCTAGAATCGAGTCTCACCTCTGGCTCCCTGCTAGGTGGGAGGCCTGCTTCTCCCTCTCCTATTTCCTCTGCTTGTGTTCCTGCTCTCGCTGTCTCTCTCTCTGTCAAATAAATAAATAAAATCTTTTTTTAAAAAAAGAAGAAGAAGAAATGGGATTTCTCTACCTACCTACACCTGTTCCTGTGGCCAACATCCATGTTTCCTCAACAAAGAAAGGGATTATCTTTCTAAAATAGTCAACTGAATTAAGTCAGCCACTAAAATTCTTACAACTTGAGCCTCTGCTAAGAGCAGCTCTGTTCCATTTTGCCATACACGTGTTTCCACACTTACACAGCATTTCCTCTCTCACTCCTGCCAATAACACAGCTACACAGAGCTTTCTTACTCATTGTAAGACATTCTCCACACTATCAGGCATCCATGCTTTCCCTGTGGCAGAAGATGCTCTAATCAATCCTCAGAACATGTGACCATGTTGCAAAGGAACTCTGTAGATGTAATAAGGTTAACAACCCTGAGATAGATAGATTACTCTAGATTTGTCAGGTGGGTGCAACCTGATCAAATGAGTCTAGGCAACCAGACAGATGTGAGCGTGAGAAGGATACTACTGCTGTTGCTGGCTTTGAAGACAGAGGAAGGAGATCGCGACCCAAGGAATGCAGCCTCTTTTAGCTGGAAAAGGCACAGAAACACATTGTCCCCTACAGCTTCCATAGAGAAATGCACCCTGCCAGCACCTTGATTTTAGCCCATTAAGACCCAAGACATACTGCTGACCTACAGAATAATAAATAAGTTTGTATTGTTTAAGCTATCACGTTTGTGGGAATTCATTATAGCAAATATCATCCTATATGCATTCTTACCACCTAGAACATTCTTCCCTGCCTTGACTCTCTGGTCAATATTTTATTCCTTTAGGTCTCTGTTCAAAGACCACCTTCTCCGTGACGACTTCACAAGGGCCACTCTCCTATCAGGTTCTGTTTAAAAAAATGGAGGTCACAGCCTTCTGAAAGAAGTCAGGGCAAATATGAAAAGAAACCTGGCTATAACAATGTAAAACTATTAGTAAAATATCAAAATATGATCTAAACATTCACTTTTCTAAGATTACAATCTGCCATGAATCACTGCTACGCTAGTGTAACACTTGGGGGGAAAATGAATGAGCATTTATTGAATTCATAAATTACCATCCTGCTAAATTTAACTATCGAGTAGGAGGGGAAAATTCTCTTCTCTGTGATGAGCCTTGCACTCTCCCCCTCTAGTCGTGGGTGACAATCTGGGGATCTTAGTGCCCTTCCCCTCACCTTTAGAGTGTGGTTCGCCATTTTGGGGTCTCCTGGAGGACATTTTGTCCGGGCCCCTACCCTCAGAGCATCTGATTCAGCGGGTCTGGAATGGAGCTGTGAAGTTGCAGGTCTAACAAATTCCCAGCAATTTGGAAGCTGCCAGCCAGAAAACATGCTCTGAGAACCACTCATCTAGGGCAAGGCTTACCCCAGGCCTCTGGCTCAGACCACTCAGGCTTCTCTGTGCAGTCAAAGGAGACCTCACTTCTATATACAGGCACTGGCCAGCATCCCTTGGCCTACGCCCCAGATAAACTGATTCCCTTCCTCTCCTCCTCATGCACACGGAGATCTCCCTTACGGAACTGAACTCTCTTTTTAGCTTCAGTTTCCCCAGCACTAACCCTTTCCCACTGACATTGCAACACCTCTCCCGTGACTGGAGTCCAGAGGCTGATCATTAGAACAGACCAGCCATGGCATCCAGGCCCTGGGAAGCAGCCGGTTACCAGAGGACCCAAGAGAATAGAACAGCATAGAGAGCAGATCGGATGAGATCACATTATAATTAGGCAACCGTGTCCTGAATGCTTTGGGCTTAACTCAATTAGAAAGAAAATATTAACTTCTTTACATAGAAATCAAACATTTCTAAATGGTTCATTTACATAGAAATAAAACATGTCTAAATGGGTCAACTGTTTCTACAATACAGTTAAAAATTCTCTCCCAATTCTGCATGGTCTAGCAGTATTATTTACATCTAGAAACAAGGCAAGAGTAATCTGTTCTCCTCATTTCTCACTGCTTAGATTTCAGACTCAAGATGGTCAAACTCCTCCCCCAAAAAGCCACCCCACACACGTGCAATTCATTCCTCCTTGCTTTCCCCCTGCTTCAAGCAAACAAACAAACAAAAACAGTGAGATAAAGCAGAGGTTCTGAGAAAGAACCAGGAACATCATCCCAAAGGTTATGAGGGCTTGAGCCTAGCCACAATTACCTGTAGAACAGAGGGGGAAGCCAAACTCTCTGAGACTTCTTCTTACCATTGGCTCCCCAGGGTGGATGGATAAAGATCTTGCATTACTCCAAGTGTCTCATGACTGTGTCAATAGGGTTACCCCTCCAGCCCTAAGACCACAGACATTTGAGGCCTTAGACGTAAGGAACTGGGCATCAACGCAAAAGAGTCCAAATTTCACTGCATTCCAAAGGGCAAGAGATTAGTTCTCAAACTGGCTATTTGTCACATTCATCCAGCACTGATCTGGGCAAGCAAGTCATACTTCTTGGGACTTAAACCTGAAATGGGCCTGGCAGCTTTCAGGCCTCCGAGGATTGCATACTTACAGACACAGTCCAGCCCCGCTCTCCATGAGCGGAGTAAGAAATGTGCATTTAAGCTGCTGATTCCCAATAGTCCTGAATCATAAAACTGAACTTTTCAGTCATTTGAATAATATTTTTAAACATATTCAACATTACATTCAAATTCCCTTCCCAGGATGATGTTTTCATTCCAGACCAGCCACCACCGACTGCCACAGTCGGCAGAATTTGCAGACGTGCATAAATATAAGTGAACACACAGTCACTTACCCTGGTGAAATTTCATGCACACGGAGAGATTATTTTTAGTTAAGGAGCCCAGTCAAAACTTTGTAGAAAGCAAAATCAAGCAAGAGCGAAATTGGTAGACAAAGTGATGATGTTCTTTTTTTTTTAATCTATTTTTACACTCTTTTCTAGACATTTCTAGACATTAGTCAAGAGCCATAATTAAATGCCTTAATGATAACGGTGGCAACATCAGTAGTCAAGTTATTCCCTGACTGTTCTGTTCAATGTAAAATCCATATGTAGACAAGATCACATCTATCTAGATAATTGTCACTTTCCAAACATGTCAAATAAAGTCAGTTTGCCTGTTTGGTAAAGGGACAAAAGAAAACATTCATCAGATATGTGAGTAATCAAAAATTATTATTATTATTTTTAAAGATTTTATTTATGTATTTGACACAGAGAGAGAGATCACAAGTAGGTGAGAGGCAGGCAGAAAGAGAGAAGGAAGCAGACTCCCTGCCCAGCAGAGAGCCCGCCCAATGCAGGCCTCAATCCCAGGACCCTGAGATCGTGACCTGAGCTGAAGGCAGAGGCTTAACCCACTGAGACACACAGGTGCCCCCAAATTATTATTTTTTTAAAGATTTTATTTATTTATTTGATAGAGAGAAACACAGCTAGAGAAGGAACAGAAGCAGGGGGAGTGGGAGAGGGAGAAGCAGGCTTCCCACCGAGCAGGGAGTCCAATGTGGGGCTCAATCCCGGTACTACAGGATCATGAGCTGAGCCGAAGGCAGATGCCTTTTTTTTTTCCCCCAAAGATTTTATTTATTTGATAGAGAGAAACACAGCTAGAGAGGGAACACAAGCAGGGGGAGTGAGAGAGGGAGAAGCAGGCTTCCCGCCGAGCAGGGAGCCCGATGTGGGACTCAATCCCCCATCTCCGGGATCATGACCTGAGCGGAAGGCAGTCGCTTAACCAACTGAGCCACCCAGGCACCCCCGAAAGCAGATGCTTAATAACTGAGCCAACCTGGCGCCCCACTGAACAAAAATTATTGATTATCCAGTAGAATGTATGCTGACTAAGGACTGAGACTTGGTGTTTCTTTCCGATGCTAAAGCCCTAGAACTGACAACGCTGGCTGGCACATAGTAAGTGCTCAATAAAATCCAAGCTTAGACACTCCAGTGTGGCTAACTAATCAATGTGCTAGACAATATCCATCAGCTATTGCCACAATAATGCTGTGTGGCAAACAACCACAGATCACACAATAATAAGCATTTCCTTCTTGCTCACACGTCTATCTGTTGGTTAGGGTTTAGCTAATCAAGGTTGGGTTCAGCTGGGTTTGGGTCAGCTCTACATGTCTGTCATCCTCTTTGGGACCAACAGCAACTGAGCCATGATCTTCTCCCAGAGAGAGAGAAAGAGGCCAAGCCAAACCACAAGTTCCTTTCAAGCTTCTGTTTTTGTGTCTGCTGATATCCCACCAGCCACAGCAAGTCACATGGCCACACCCAGCATTCCCCGGGATGAGGAAGGGTACTCCTTCCATGGAGGTGGAGTGGAGAGGCAGCAAGTATCGCCCACAGACCAGGATTTCCAAAACTTGAATAAGGTTCTTTCCTTTTATTTTACAGAAAACAAAGTTCCTCAATGACCTCTAGGGTTGGCCAGTTATTTTTATTATAATCCACTTAAATATATAGAATGATTTAAATATATCTTGCACTGGTAGTCTTATACCACTATTAAAGCAAATGGACAAACTAAAACCAGACAAAACTGTAAAGCCAATAAAATTTAAAATAGCATTAGTGCATGTAAAGGATAATGTTGTTTCATCAATACTAAATTGCTGCTTTCAATATGACTATGGTGCTGATTCCTATGGTCCAGTTTCCTTTGCATTCGCCATGCCTACGCTGCTACATACCATAGGAAGACCCCATTTCCCAAACGCTTTTCTCTCTTCTAAAAACAGCACCAGTGATATCATTTGGTCTGCACTTGCTGCAAACACATTATTTTTATATTAAGACTGCTTCTATTTTTTTCTCATGAGACAATGACAATTAATGAATTTCTATTCAGATACAAGGCTTCAGAAAACCCAATGCACCAAAAATAAGAGAAGAATTAATGCTTGTGGTATTAAGTATCATCACATGATCCAAAATAAGTAGATAAACAGCCATATTTTAAGACTTTTATTTAAATGCAACTTCAAAATTTTTAATCACTGATGGGAAAGCCAGAGAGAAACACAGACCTCAAGCAGAGAAACATTCAGGAAGCCCACCATCTTCAGTCTATGGCTGTCATCCACAGTGCGTTATAAAGCCACTTTGAGCACGTCCTCTTGTTCTGGGACCCACAGCTCATCTGTTGCCTCTCTATTGCTCATTCAAAGTTACCATGTCCACTACAACCCCAAGCCATGCTCTAAAAGCTCAAAAGTATTCTTGATAGACTATCTAAGACTAAATAGCCAGAAAGATTAAGAAGAAGGAGGCCTGTGAAATACACCATCACTTCGTCATCCCGAGTAGACAGCTGTCAATGTCTGCCTTCCCAGCATCCACCAGAACTAACCATCACCCTTGCTTGCAGTCTGGCTGGGCCTTCTGGTAAGGGGAAAAGCAAAATGACCCAGCCAAATTGCTCTTCCAGGAATTTGAATCTCCCAGGAAAGAATGTCCAGATGGAAATGATGGCAACTGATTCATCCTGATGTGAGTCCTGAAAAGTCTATCCCTTAGTTGCCCAATATTCAGAACCCCAAAATTGCCCAATTTCATTTCTGAGGCCAACTTATACACCATTCGTGCTTTTTCTTCAATTTCAGGAGCTGCAGGATAGCCTTCCGATGGATTCCTTTTTGGCTTAAGTAACCAGAGTTAGTTTCTGTACCCCAACTGATAAATATTCTGACATGAATTTCTAAACATAAACAATCTCAAACAAGGCAATGATTACACGAACAAATGCAACTGTGTTTGCTTTTAGGTTCCCAAAACAGAAGTGATCTCATCTCCAAATGCTGTTTATGCTGTATATTCAGCTGCTACAGCCCTGGGATTAACTCTTCCTCTTCTGCCTTCCAGCCCCAGAGTTCTAGGAACTCCCACTGACAGGAGACAGCACTGGCAAAGGTCACGCCCTCACACTGCCAGGGTTCAGAGCAAGGGTCCCAGAATACTTGTGTGAAACAGATTTATGCTCCTCTAACCCATTCCCAGACCCCTCGGATGGGTGTCCTGGAGCAAGGAAAGCTGGAAAAGAACCAATGGATGGCTCACCACACCTCCATGGCACAGCTAGGTTCAAGTCTTCCAAATGCAACTAACATCTGCTGAATCACTTTATGTTCTTTCATTCTTTGTATGAACATTACTCCCTCCCTTCCTGACACACCTGTGGAACCCTTTCTACTTCTACAATTGATGCAGGTCAAAAACAAACGCCATTCCACAAGCAGAGAGCCCCTTCAGGACTGGGACTAAATCTCATTGACTTTCAAAACCTCCAGGCAAGCATAGTGTCCGCATGGAGTAGCTGCTCAATGAATTTGTTTTGCCACATGACTGAATCGATTACTCAGTCAACCGGAAAATATACACAAGCACTTCTGGTTTACCACTATCCTCCCCCTCCTCGTCCTCATCATAGCAAACATTGGTACAGCATCCACTCTGTGCCAGGCTCTGTTCTCAGAATCTATGTGTATTAATTTTATTCAATCTTATAAGAGCCCTAGGAGGTAGTCACTATCATCATCCCAATTTTACAAATTAGGAAAGAGCCTATAGATGTTAGGTATCTTGCCCAAGTTCACCCAGGTAGAAAGTAGGAGAGTAAAGATTCAAAGACAGGCTATCTGGCCACAGAGATGCTGCTCTCGGCTACTATACTGCACTGTTATGGCAAGAATATGCCAGAGATACAGGTCAAGTCCACTTCGATGCCTGAAGATTGGAGATGCTGCCTTTATCCCCCATACCACCGCTACAGCAGGTGCCAATTAAATGGCTCAGTGTGAACACGATTCATTCCTACTCCTTCCAACACCTGCTACAAAAGAACTCAAGAAACAGTCAAGGAAAAACAATTACATATGTATTATAAATATATTGTGTCCCAAATACCTCAGATGCCTACCTAGTCTTATATTCATAAATTACAGCTACTAACCAAGTCCACTGAGGCAGTCAATAAAATGTAACATACATCAAGCCAAAGCTGAAGCTACTCTTGGAACAACTTATTTTGGGGTGACATGAGCAAATGTATTATTTTTAATTTTATATCTAAAAATAGACAAAGGGCAGAAGATACAGATACTGTACCTCTATATGATGATGATTTTGAAAAGGAAAGATTTTTCATAAATTGTGGCTTAATGGGAATTGAAACAGAAACTTCAACATCATTTACTGTCATTAATACAGCAATTAACCAAGGGGCACCTGGGTGGCTCAGTCAGTTGTGTCAGACTCTTGATTTCAGCTTAGGTCATGATCTCGGGATTGTAAGACAGAAACCTACATCACGCTCTGTGCTGAGGGTGGAGAATGTTTGGGATTCTCTCTCTCCCTCTCCTCTGCCCTTACTCCTGTGCATGTGCTTTCCCTCTCTCTGAAATGAACAAATAAGTCTTTAAAAAAAAAAAAAAGTGGGGGAGGAATGGGGGGGCACCTGGGTGTCTCAGTCATTAAGTATCTGCCTTCAGCTCATGTCATGATCGCTTGGTCCTGGAATCAAGTCCCACATTGGGCTCCCTGCTCATCAGAAGCCTACTTCTCCCTCCTCCTCTGCTCCTCCCCCTGCTGCAGTGTATAAGCGCATGTGCTCTCTCTCTCCCCTCTCTCTCTCTCTCTCTCTCAAAAATAACCAAAAAAATCTTTTAAAAAATATACTGCAATTGACCAATCAAAGGAAAAGCTAAAGCAACAGCACTCAGTACAAGTAAATAGACACATTTATGAGATTAATCCTGAGATATTCAACTTAGCAAAGTTAGCCTTTAAGAGCAAAATAAAAGGAAAAGAGTTTTTGTGTTTTTTTTTAATTTAGGTGTTCCCTAGAAACAAATATCCAAAAACAATTTCTAAATATTTTGTTTTATCCCTTGCAGGGGTAAAATTTCTGGAAATACCAGAAAGAACCTGTACTTCATTGCTTATGAAAGGGAATTCAACAACTTATGAGTTTTATCTCCCTCAGTTGTCCCATCCGAATAGATAGATACCTGCACAGCTGCTCACACCAGCAAAGATACAGAGAAGGGAAAAATGCTCTAGCCAGCTAGCCACTGTCTACGACAACTAAGCCAAGTTTTTCTGCTGTATTGACGCTATGGTCAAAATTACCTGCCAAACAGGAACCAACCTTTCCGTCGTGGATATTTGAGCCAGTGTGCAAAGCTAGCCGGTGATGGTGGGAAGTGCCCTTGCAAAGTGGCCAGGACTGAATGATTCCCTTCACAGGAGTTCGTACCTAATTCTTTGGCGCTTTGTTCTTCTGTATGCATGTCCTCATCTGCTCACGCACCCCCCATTCAACCAGCATTTGTGGAGGCCCGGCTTCAGTCTGGCATTTCTCCAGCTGAATCCAGCCGCTGATAAAACATCAGATACAACACTTCTTCTCAGCCTAGCAAACAATCAAGAAACCGCAGGCAGTGGACCCCACAGCCCTGGAAAAAATGAAAAAGCTAACAAGCAGAAGGGGTTTGGGGGCCTGAAGGGGAGTGGAAAAAAAAAGAAACAGTTGGAAAGATGCTCTCCAGTCCCAAAATAGAAATGCTGAGAGGTCGCAGCAGATTTCAGTCTGCTAATCTGCAGAGTCACATTACTTTGTTCTGATATGAATCAGTGAGGCATTGTTTCCTATCCTCCGTGTATTTCCACTGCCCCAAACACAGGCACTGCCTCCTGATGAAGCCCATCTGCAGGCTACCTGTTACCCCCTGGGAAATGAGGGGGCAGGGGCCGAGGGGCAGTGGGCAGGGTGGGGCTGTGAACAGCTCAGGGAACCATACAAACCCCTGCCCAGCTAGTGGCAGAGCCCCAGGGAATGCTCCCTTCAAACCTGTGAAAGGTTATTTTCCTCCGGGTTCAAATGCATAAATACAGTGCTGAGGGCTGTCGTGTGATTAAACGGGAAACACCAAGGGAAGGGGAGGGGTTTGGGAACTCAGCTTCTGCACCCTAACTCTGGACCTCATCCCCCATCTTAAACTCCCCCTGGGCTACAGCAGTTATCTAGTGGAGCTCTAATATTAAAAACATCACCATCACCCTCCCTCAAAAAACAAAAAAGAAAAAGAAAAACAAAGCAACAATCCAGGACATTTCCACCCAACTGCATTTCCAAGTAGATAGTGCCCTGGGGTTTTTCTTGACAACTTTAAATAATTTTATAACTATATATGGCTCTCTATTATTCATAGGAAGTTAAATAAATCTCTAGAAAACTCACCAGGATTCTTTCAGCTATTAGTTTCACTTTCCTATACCCAACACACAGTTGTTAATAAGAAGTAAAAAGAGTCATTTTTTTTCGCACTCCCTTTCCCTGAATGGTCAGGCCAATAAATTCTGAGATGATCAACATGCAGGCAGCACACAGAAGTCCAAAAAGAAATATGGAGGGTCATGTAATCTGGAATTACCATGAGGACATAGAACTAGAAATAATTCTTGCCTCATGAAGGCCAACTACCTCCTCTCCTCCTAAAAACATATGTTACGTGGTGGTTTCATAGGACCTCACTCATTTGCTATGAAGATCAGTTTAAGCTTTTTGCCTAAATTGAGAGGAGGTTTGTCTCTCTAATGCCACCTTGCCATTAATTAGAGCTTTGTTCAGTAGTTCTAGGACCAGTACTGTACTCAGAGAGGCGTGGCTCTGGGCCTGGAGGACACAGCAGGAATAAGACACAGCTCTGCCCTTGCGGGCTTTCGGCCATAGCCTGAGGGGCAGTCATTAATTACATCCATGGCTATCTAATTACAATTGTGACATAGTTTTTAAAGAACATAACTTGTGAAAAACATTTCCTTTCAAGACTTGCAGTTAGGCAGGAGAGGGAAAGTCAGCAGTGAGGGCTAAAGTCTCTCTGTGGGGCATGTCTGAAAAGGAATGTTCTACCTAATTCTTATACTCTGAAAAAGTGACTTGAGTTTTGTATCCCAAGTCGCCTGCGCGAGATGCACAAAATGATATTAAATCATAAATATTGAAGAAAAGTCTTCAAGTGTTAGGGCCTGCTTAGCTTCAAGGCCTCCCTATTCATCCTTTTACTCATTTTAATTTTCGGGCCATGTATTCTAAACAAACTAATGGCCTTCGTAAAAGACCGGGTCAGTACAGTGCAGCTAATGGTCCTGAGACAACAATATGAAGGACTTTCTGGCCCCAAATATGTAGAGGCCTCTCACCTAAATAAGCAAGATTCCTCATTACGAACGAGTAAAGGGGGGAATGTTAGGGCCTGCTTAGCTTCAAGGCCACCATAACAAGTTCAAACTCCCTGATGATTTAGGCCTCTACATATCTAAGACCCCTGGTGATTCATGCCTTTACAAGGCCATGTTTACCAAATGAGGGCAGTTGAGTCAAGGAACCATTTGTGCATCTTGCTTCAGTTCCTGGAATATGTGCGTATGTGTGAGGGGGTAAAATGTTATCTCACCCAACTTCTCTGTAACTTGTTTGTCCTTGCCTATAAAAGCTGTGCTGAAAGTATGCTCGGGGTCTCTGAGCGTGACCGGTAGCGTCCGCACAGAGGCCCGGGTTCGAACCTGACAATAAATGACCCTTGCCGCTTGGCTTTGACTCTGGACTCTGGTGTTCGTCTTTGGAGGGTCTCGGAATTTGGGCACAACACAAGCATTTCACATTTCAGAGAGTCCTTCTGTGCACATGTCCACAGGCATTTGGCCCGATGCTTGTGCTTGCTGTCCTGTTCTGGAGCTCCTGTCAACACCTTGTTCCCACCCCCTACCCCCACCCCACCCCCGAGCTCCTCCAAGCTCTACCCCTCTCCATCCACCACTGGATGGGGACTCGCAAGCTCATTTCTTCTAATTCTAGCAGAAACATTAACTGATAATGTAAGTATTGAGTGACAATGGCTTGGGTCTGAATTATTTGCATTTTAAAGGAGGATTCCAGGAGACTTTCAGATTCCAGAAATTAAAATGAAAAAATGATGTCTGCTTGATCCAACAAATCCTGCCTTAGGTAGACAGTCCTCCAAACTGTAATCCTAATGCATGGGGAGAAACGGGTCCACTCCCTGAGTTCTCCCTCACGTATATGCAAACTCTCATTTCAATTTGGGCTTATTTCTAGCACATTAGCCCCTGGAGCACCTAAGGTGACAGGGAAACATGTGAAGCCATTTTCTTTTATCTATTTACTTTAACTCAAAAACTTTATTTCAAATTCCTCATAAGCAAAGATAAGTTGGGAAAGAGAATGCATAGCCTACATGACAAAAGACTAATTTAAAAAAAAGAAAAGTAGGAAAAGGGGCCTAGAGTGTGAAAACAATGCAGAGGAGAAAGAATAGCAACTGATCAATAAGTATCTCAGAAGATGCTCATTCTCAGTATTGATTTTAAAATAACTTAAAACTGTGGCACATCCATACAGTGAAATGGAATGAAGTAAAAAGAAATGGAATGAGGTACCAACATACACAATTTCTGGATCAGTCTCCAGAGATATACATTGAGTGAAAAAAACTAATACCAAAAGGCTGAACACCTTGATTGCATTTGTGTGTAACATTCTTTTTTGTTGTTGTTATTCTATTGAGATATAATTCACATACCACACATTCCACCCAAAATGTACAAGTCAGTGAGGTTTTTTAATATATATATTCACAGTTTTGCAACTATTACCATGAGCTAATTTGATAAGATTTTCACCACACCAAAAAGAAATGCTATCTATTAACAGTCCCTCCAAATTACAAACCCTCCTTCCCAAGCCTTAGACAACCCCCAGTCTACTTTCTGTCTTTCTGTGTTTGCCTACTCTGGATATTTCTTATAAATGGAATCATGCAATAGGCGGTCTCTTGTGACTGGCTTCTTTCACGCAACCTGATTTCAAGGTTCCTTCCTTCTGTGGCATGCCATCAGTACTGCCTTCTTTTTATTGCCATTCCTAAACGTGGTAGAGAATCAACAACCAATTCTCCAATTTTCAGATTCTTTGATTCTCTGATCCCAACTGGGCATCCTACATTTCAATTCAATTGTGATACTAACTGCCCAGAGGTAACGTCAGACTCCACAGGTTTTTATTATTTATTCATTTGTTTGTTTTTTTGTTTACTTTTTTAAATTCAGTATAATTACCAGAAAGTGTTATAGTAGTTTCAGGTGTACAGTATAGTGATTTGACAGTTCTCCACATGACTCAGTGTTCATCACCATATGCGTACTCTTAATTCCCTTCGCCTATTTCACCCATCCCTCCATCCTCCTCCCATCTGGGAACCAATATTTTCCCTATATGAAAGGGTCTGCTTTTTTGTTTGTCTCTTTTTTCATGTGAAGCCATTTTAAAATAAAAACAATCTAAATCGACATTCGGCCAGTACACCAAACTCAGATCACAGATCACTGGGGGAAAAAAACATATCCCAACATTTAACTCTTCTATGGCTTTTTCCTCATCCTTTAACTGTGTACCTTTAAGTGATACAGATCATTCCTGTCCCAAACACACACACACGCACACAACTGCCCTTATATGACCTTGATATAATTTCCTTTTAACAAGGACTTTCCAGGAAGAGAATCTAGTAAGTACCAATATCTTTCTGAATCCTCACAACTGCTTCCTGATACCATAGGGCACTGGTATTTTGAATCATGAAATAACATAAATCAGATTTTAAAAGTTAAACATATACCTTTTCGGCAGCCAAAGCTGTATCATTTGTACCCTCTCCTTCTAATTAGAGGAATCTGTAGCTCAGGACCTCGTTCCACATATTGCTGTGTTACCCCACCTCACAATCCTGCAGCAGGAACCGGGGGCCCAATGAGAGAGGGAACAGAAATGTATAATACAGAGGGACACTGAATCACATCTAGCAAAAGACTTCCCCTTTCATGTCGCACTGGGTCCTGTTGCTCCTGCCCTTTCTATTTTTCCTCTTCTAATAATATTAGTTTCCATCTGGCTTTACAATGCCGGAGTCCTTATCCTATGCATCACATCTGCTCTGTTCTGGAGAACTGCATTTCCAGTCCTCCAGTTTGCCAGTCTCATTCTACATAATTGGCTTTATTTTCTGGTGTTTCCCCCACAAATCCACCTAAGAACTAATTTTGTGATCTACCATGATCTATCGCCCAAAATGTTTAAAGGAGAGAGAAACGCTACTTTGTGCATTTACCTGCCAGGTGTGCACTGGAGAAGTACATCAGGTTCATTAAGAGGCCGGACACCAAGCGGCAGGTGCCAGACCAAGAGTGATCAGGGAGATCTCCTGCTCCAGCTTAAACCCACCTGTGGCTGCCCAGTACAGCCAGAAAAAAAATGCACTCCTTTCACGGCCTATAATCACTGGGTACATGGTCTTTACCTTCATCTCCAGCCTCAGTTCACATCATATACCATTTCTCTCTTCACGTTCAAGCCACTCTGGCCTCTCTCCTATTTCCTCACATAAGCCAAGCTGTATTCTGCCTCAGGACCGTTGCATTTGCTGTTTTCTCTGTCTAGGATGTTCCTCCTACCACTTTTCAAAAGGCTAAAGCTGCTTTTGTCTTGGACCTCAGTCTAACAGTTATCTTTGAGTCCCCACAGAGGCCTTCCCAGCTACCCAATCTAAAGTCACCTCCCTTCCCCAGCCCAGTTACTCTCAATTCCATCACCCTGCTGAACTTCCTTTAGTCTACTTATTATCTCTGAAATAATCTAGTTTTTTCTCCATAGTAGCTGTTCAAAAAATACTTACATTAAGATAATTAATTACTAAATTAACTGTGTTTCTTCTCTTTGTATTTCTCTCTTCCTTGGTCTGTGAATGTAATCAAGCCAAACCCTCTTGGAAAGATTTGCTTTTCAAAGTTCAAAATAAAGATGTTTTTTCCCTAAAACCTGAGTTCATTGGCAATATTAACTAAGTACTCTTAAAGACAACAAAGGGATCTGAGTAAAAATTAACTGACATTGGCAAAAGAGATGGAGTGTGGCAGAGACAGCTGACCTGCAACTGACGATTCATATTCCTTTTCCATGATGTACAATTGATGCTGGGAAGTGGCTGCTCAGCCAAGGACACATTTCCCAGTTTCCCATGCACCTAGGTGAAGTCATGCGAATAGTTCTCATCAATGGAAAGTGAGAGGAAGTGTTGTGTACCCCTGTCTGGCCAAGTGTTTCATCCTCCTATTCTTTTCATCCTTCCACATGGTGGGAAGCAAAGGACTTTCAGTCCCTGATGAATTTGTAGATGGAAACAGCCCAGGACCCTGAGTCAATGCCTAGAGGGCAGCTGTCCAGTCAGAATCTGCATTCGACAGTGCATGAGGAAATAAAATGTATTTATGTTAAAAAGAGGCTCATGGGCGTGTTTCAACAGTTGTCCACTATGGCTAATACAAGTTGGGTGGGGCAGGGAGACACAATAAGAGGGAAGGACCTTACTACTCCCTCATGACAATGTCCTAAGGACATGGCAAAGTGTGTGTGTGTGTGTGTGTGTGTGTGTGTGTGTGTGTGTTATGACAAGAAAGTCTGAACTCTATGCCCGGATCCCACTATTTGCAATTAGAGACCATTTATTTGTATTCTGAGTACCAAAACCATAAGCCTTCTCCATTCTGGTACAATCCTAATAAGGAAAAGGGCCTCCAGAACAGCTGAGATTATATTTTCAGTAGTCTGGAAGATGAGAGCTCCGTATCAAATTCAAATTAATTGTTTAAAATATACATGTAATATTTCTTACTTGTCTAAGTTTTTAGACTGAATTTCTACCTGCTACATTAGTTGAACAAACTAATAGAGATTAGCCATCCCATAGTCACAGAGACCAAAAAGCAAAAACAAAACACTCTTAACCAAAAAAAAGTATGAAATTAATGGAATTCAACTAATCCTCACTCACCCAATGCCAGCGCAGGGAGAATTTGCTGACTGGAGCAAGACTATTGAGTGAGGCTGTGCAAGATGGTGATGAAAGAAGATCCTGAAATCGCCTCCTTCCACAGGCACACAGAATCCTCAGATACACATGGAATAGTTTTCCTCCAGAAAAAGACCTGATAACTCGCTGAGCAGCTGCTTCACATCAGCAAATAAGAAAAGAGCCACATCAATGTAGGGAGGATAGGCTGAGACCTGATAGCACCACCAACTCCACCCACAATGAAGCAACCCACAGCCCCAGAGAGAACTCAAAACCCAGAGCTAGTCCCTAAGAAAACAAGTCTGTGTCCCACATGGGGCACCCCAGTTTTTAAGACCTGTAAGAGACAATCCCCACAACGTCTGGCTTTGAAAACCAATGAAGCGTCCATCCACAAGACCAAAAGGCTACACAGCAAACAAATGCTTCTTAAAAGGCTTCAGTGCACTCACTCACCCAGGGCCCAGGGCAGGAGCAGCCATTTGAAAGAGATTCATTTGCTAGTCTTAAAAGCCTCTCCCCGAGGGGATAAGAACTCTTGGGATAGCCCATGGGATGCAGGCACTGGTGACACACAGAGAGCAGCCTGAAACACATTCCTGGTCTGTGAAAGAAGCCCAGTTGCTTGTCTTGGAGCTTCAGACAGAAGGGCCGTCTCTAGGACTGGCACGCATCTAGAGGCTACTGAGCAGCAATCAGGGAATGCAGACTGGCAGATGCCATCTTGGTGCTCTCCCTCCTCCTTGCTACAGCTCCCAGGTGCCTCTCAGAGAGAAGCTTCTAGGCTCATGTGGAGCCCCAATTTTTGTGACTGTAGCCTAGGGAACACCCCCAAATCACTTGGTCTGGTGGCCAACAGGGCTAAAGCTTGTGGTCCCACAGAACTGTATATATTTGCATACTTTAAAAGGCACTGTCTGAGAATCTGGCTCCCAACTGGCCTGAATCAAAGTACTGACCAGGGTCCTCCCCTTTGGGACAAGGTCAGGTTTTGGCACATCCTCAATAACTGGGGGCTATTAAAAATAAAATAGACTGCTTGGACAATCACAAAGATTCAAGAAATAACCAAGAGCTAGAGCAGAGTTGAAAAATAAAGTTCATTTCCTACATAAGGCCACTCCTTCAAGACTGAAGTGGGGGGATGTTTCATCTGATACATAGAAACAAATGCAGAGAGTCAAGCAAAAGGAGGAAACAGAGGAACATGTCCCGAATGAAAAGCAATATGAAACCTCAGAAAAAAACCTTTACCAAAAAGAGAGAAGTAATCTACCTGATAAAAAGTTCAAAGTAATGGTTTTAAAGATGTTTGCCAACTTTGGGAGAATGGTGGAATAAGTATATTGATGTTTTGATGTTTTTAAACACCTTGATCTATATGCCTGACACACGCTACTCAATTATTGAATAAATATGTATTGACACCTCATTTGTGCCAAGCACTTTTCTATAAGCTTGAGATACATCAGACAAAGCTAACAAAAATATCTTCCCTACAAAGCTTAGACTCATACAATAGTAAAAATATATATATTGCTCATATTGTTTTTAGAATAAACCGAGTTGACATATAGAACTGATAAGATGATAAGACTTGGTAAGATTGGTAGTAACTTTCAAATATTACATAAAAATAAACCATATTTTTAATTGTTAAATAAAAGCCTAATTGCCAAATGAAATGTACTATTTTTTTAATTTAAAGTACAAACAAAAGCCAAATGGGGCCCTTGAAGACATCAACATTAAGATAACTTGATATAGACAATATAAATTGTTGCTGCTGCTGTTAGGTAAAATAAAAATAAAATATATGAAAGGAAGGACATTTTGAGGACAGTTTTGATGGGAAAAAAATAACCAAACAAAAATCTTTGATATAAAAAGTCAGCTAAGAAATGCAGTTCCAAGGTAGGCTGAGGCTCCAGTGTCAGTAAAGAACATTTAATGCCAAGACTCTAAAGCCACTCAAAAAGTCCAAGGGGAAATAAGCCAACCTTTCCAGAAGGCCCAATGTCAAGGGTCATCTTCACAGACCACTCTCAAAAGTAAGGAAGGGAAATTTAAGTCAAATCAAAAGAGCCCTGGAATGAGCTCAGTATTCTCCAAATCAAGAATGTGTCTGACTAATAAGAACAGAATTGATTTGCTCTAGGTCTCGGGTTTGAAATAATCACCTTCTGTTATCCTGCCCACCTTTTATTTCTATTCCCAACCAGGAGAGTGCTTTTCTCCTTCCCTCTTATAGTCCCAATCTCATTCACTCAGGTGGTTACAATTACAATATTCCATATGTTAGAGACACCTAAATCCGCAATCCAACCAGACCCCCGTCCTGAGATCAAATCCAGATTTCCTGATTAATATCACCCCTTGAATGCCTCACAACAGCACAACGGGTATGTGTAACATCCGAAACGGAGGCCATTATCTTCTCCCACCCAGACTGTACCTCCTTCAGATGCTTCTTATCGGTAGCCTCACTATCCACCCAGAAACCTGCAGTCAACCTTGATATTTCCTCCTCTTTCGTTCCCACTTGCATAAGATCAATCCCCAATTTAAACAATTCTTCCTCTAAAATTCCTTTAACATCTGCCCACTTTTCTTCATCTCCACTTACTGGATAGAGGCCAAATTGCTCAACTCCAGCCACACCCAAGGCCCATGCTCCAAGGACAAAGTCCAAAATCATTTCCCAACCCTATACTGCCCTACCCTCTTCTAACTTCATCATGTTCTTTCCCAATCTTTTTCAGGTTTCTGGAATGTACCCATTTTCTTGTCATCTCAAGCTTCACATATGAGGCTCCTGCTGCACTGATTTCTTTCCCACGACCATTTTCCCACTGGCCAACTCTTTCATCTGTCTCAGCTCCCTGCCCTCTCAATGCACATCAAGTGAGGTCTCTATACTATGCTTGTATTGCACACTGTTCTTTTCCTCCCTCCCACTTATTATAATAAATATAATTCATTCATTATGTAATTATTTGTTCATTGTCTGATTTCCTTGATAGAAAATTTCAGAAGGTAAGAGACCATGTCTGTCTTGATCCCTGTTGGCACATAGTAGGAATGTAATAGCTAGCTGAAGAAAGGATAACCTCATTTCACTCACTGTAGAATTCTCTCTGCTCTGAACCTCCACTCTTGGCTCATCCTGTCCCCTGGTAATGGCAGTAATCCATCCCCAGCACTCCATTAGTAATAAACTAAAACAGATCCTCCCTGAATCCTTACAAATTAACCCAGAATCACTCACTACCCCCCACATAACCTCAGATCATGAGTCTGTGCCCTCATTTTGATGTCTATCTCCTAAAAGGTGATTTACATGTAATCCATGTACACCGAGTCAGTGTTAAGGTAAGAGGAACCTCCTCACAATAATGCTTGATATGGTGTTGCCCAGTGTCAGTTAAGAATACATTTTAATATATAACCCATATGGTTTAGCTTATTATTCATAAAGCTTAAGAGGCTTATTCAAGAACTCAAAGTTACTGGGGCGCCTGAGTGGCTCAGTTGGTTAAGCAACTGCTTTCGGCTCAGGTCATGATCCTGGAGACCTGGGATCGAGCCCCACATCGGGCTTCCTACTCGGCGGGAGGCCTGCTTCTCCCTCTCTCAGTCCCTCTGCTTGTGTTCCCTCTCTAGATGTGTTTCTCTCTGTCAAATAAATAAATAAAATCTTAAGAAAAAAAAAAAAAAGGAACTCAAAGTTACTGATGGAGCTGGCACTGGAGTCCAGTTTCTTAGACTTCCTGCCCATGGCTCCTGACAACTGGTTGAGTAAGCACTGTGCTGAGATCTAGGGGAAAGAAATTTGCCCAAGAAACATCCTCCAAAGTGAGGGGCCGTGTCACATCCATGGCCATAACTCAAATTTTAGTAGTATATAAGGAAGGGGACTTAGGGGCAAAAGATATGCATCATCTTCTCTTCCTTGTCCTTCAATACCTGGTTCAAATGTAACGTCCTTCTCTGAACACTCTCAGGACTAACTGTGTTGCACCCTTTAGCAAACACATATTGCCTGGGTTCCATGCCCCTTGCTAGGACCCAGGAAAACAAAAAGATCAGGACTCCTGGCCCTCCCATGGTGTCCTCCCAGATCTTGTCTCTTTCTGCTCCAGCGCACATGTTATTGAGTATGAATATTTATCTCCATCACTGAAGATGAACTGAAAGGGTTTCAAGGCTAGAGACTTCATCTCTCCCCCAGAATGCCTCCCTCCCATTCTGAGTTCAGAAGTATCACAAATGGAAAGAATGAAGGAGGAAGGGCAACAGTCAGAGGTGAGTTTCATGGTTTTACATCGAACCACAGGAGCCAGGACACTGACCACTGGCTTCCTCCAACACAGGTTTGACTTTGTGCACAGGCATTTTAAACAAACTCTTAACTCCCTACTCCTTGGTAAGTTCCCTGAGGGTAAGAACCATACTGATCTAATTGTGGAAACCACAGTTTATCTGGCTTGCTCAAAGGCCACAATGTTCTCCACATTTTGCAGAACATAATGGAATTTTAACCCAAACATTAGGAACAAGTTGCTAGCATAATATGCATTCATGTGATATGAAATTATAGCGGGAAGCACACAAGCCCATAAAAATGAGCTGTTGAGCTAGCAAGATCATCTGCTTTTGCATATTAATGTTTTAAAATGTTTCGACTTCTTGCCCATTCATTTTGACATATGCTAGTGCTTGCTGGCAAAAGAAACAATAATAGTCACCTAACTTAATTCCATTCATTAAATGAGCTTCTCTCTTTAATATTCAGAAAATAATCATTCTTTGAGGCTGGGAAAAAGAAAAGTCCAATTCATGGAATCAACATTCTGAGGAAGCCTACCCTGGGATTCACAATTGTGGGAAAAAAAAAAAAAATCTCCTAGCGGTTTAGCCATTGACAACTCCATTCTTGTTGTAAATGCCCAACAAAGCCCTCTGAATGCCGTGGAAGCTAGCAGGTGACCAGAGCAAGCTAAATCACATTTGTCTGGATCCGCAGAAGAAACCCTAAAAAAAAGAGAAAGAGAGGTCCTATGTCCAGACTCAAGTCCTAACCAAAAGACAGCAATGTTAAGGTCTTAAGTTGTGGACAAAGTAGCCTCCACCCACTTGAGATGACCTCAGTCGTCCTGAGTTAGAAAATCCTTTTTCTTACAGGGTAAGTGCTTTTCTAATCACAAAAAAGTTTGACATTAGAGACAGATGAAATAACTCAAACTTACTATACTCTTATGTTAAATTTAGGATTAAGTTTTGTAATTATCAGGATTCGCTGGATGAATTTGACATTTAACTGTTCGTAAAACTTAAGAAATCTGACATATAAAAATCTGAGGGATTCTCTTTGTAATTTCAGTTTAAAATGTACGTGACTTTAGATTTAACAGCCCAAAGATGAATGTGTATCATTTAATTTTGCATTTATTCATTTATTTAATAATTATTAGGCACATTCTTTGTACCCAGCACTTGAAGAATTCAAAGGAGTGAATATAGCATTTTAGGGCTTAAAAGGGCTCTGTTCTAAAGAAGTTTATGTACTGGTGTTATGGGTTGAATTATGTGCCCCCAGAACTTCCTATGTTGAAGTCCCAATGCCCAGCATCTCATAAAGTGACCTTATTAAATAAAATCATTGCAGATGTAAGTCAGTTGGGATGAGGTCATACTAGAATAGTGTGGGCCCGTAACCCATGTGACTGGTGTCCTTCTAAACAGGGTAGCCACCTTCATCTCTGATTTCTAGGTTCCAGAACTATGAGACATTAATTTCTGTTGTTTGAAGTCACCCCATTCACGGTACTTTGTTAGGGTAGCCCAAGCAAACAAATACAACTGGTTCTTTACCCCTTGCCTCTTAGCTCCAACCCCGCGTTCTCTCCCCTCCTCTGTGATGCAGAGGCTGGGACTGGTATCTCATTTACTCCCTTGTCAGCTGGTGTCCTCTAAGGCTGTGCCAACACAAGGCCCTAGAGACAGAGTGGAAGGTAAGAGAAGGGAGGAGGGACTTCTTTCTGGTGTCGAGTTTCTGCCAGTGTCATACCAACAACAGCACTGGCTATCTTCCGTCCCCAGCTTTTCTCTACCCTCCTAACACCAGCCACCCCTAGACCCCCTCAGAGGTGGGGGCAGCTGGGCCACACCCACCTGACAGTCCAAGGACCCAACTCTGCAACCCTAGTTTGGTCTTGGGTTTTCTCACCACATCTGGACCAATTTAGTTTACAATCCCCATGAAGAGACAACTACACAAGTAGTCAAAAATATAAGCAAGTCAAGATTTACCATAAATAGTGTTAGCAACGGTACAAGTAAACAGTCTCAATTTGATGTTGCTGAGAATATAAATGAATTCATATTTTCTGCAGGGTAGTTTGGCAGAATAAATCAAAAGGTAAAATACACACAGTTTGAGCCCCAAAATCCCACTCCCAGAAATCTATCCTAAGAAACTAATCAGATAAATGTTCAAGATGTATATACAAAGATGCTCATTGTAATGTTGCTTATGATAAAAAAAATGTAAAACAAAAATATCTATCAATGAAGAACTTGTCAGTTAAAATACTTAATACATGTACACACACACACACACACCACAGTGTATACTGGGCAACTATTAAAATAATGTAGCTCTGTATTTCTGGACATGGAAATATATCCATATTACAGATTCTTAAGTGACAAAAGCATATTTCCAAACACCAGTTACAGCATGAAAACAAAATATGGAAATTAAGGGTAATTATTTTGTACCCAATGAGTACAAACAGTAATTATTTCTGGGTAGTAGAAATTTAGGTGATCAGGCAAAGTGCCCGTCGCTGGGGGCAAAGTGTTCTGTTAATAATAATCACAGGACCACTTAGAACACTGTTTTAATGTCAATACGTAAATTTTTAAGAGACTCAAATATACAAAAGTTGAAAATTTCAAGTGTTTAGGGAAAAAAGTAATCACCCTGCATTTATATTATTTAATCCAAATTTACAAGGGTATGCATTCTTTGATTTTTCTCTCTTCTATTATTTCTGTTACTTTCATTTTTCAAGGTGATCCTTATTCACTCAACAGCAAAAATATAATTAGTCCATTCATATGCTAGTTCTTTACTGATGTGTCTAATTTGTCAACCAAAGGAGAACAGAGAGCAGTCCTTGTGGCCTAGAGTCAAAACTGCCTTACTTTACCAACCTACTGGTTAAACAGCTAACAGCAGATCTGCAGCTTGCAAAGAAACAATGGAATTACCTCCTGAGACACAAACTCCTCATGCAGTGCAAGAAATATCCTCGTTCAGCCACATGGACAATGAAATCTATAAAAGAGAAATGACTAGTGCATCCAAAATGCAAAAATGGGCATCAAAGTTCAATTAGTGCTTTTGCTCCTGCCCTGGTGTCTGCAGCTCACAGCTGCTGCTTCCCAGTCCCACGAATCTTCAGAACAGGCAAGACCGGCCGCTTACTGGGAAAAGACCACCACCCCCTTACGTGAGCCCTCATCTCACTCCTTAATACAATTTCACTCACAAATCCCAAGTGCATACTAGAAATCTAAAAATAACATTGCTCATTGGAATTTAAAGGCTCAAAACTGAAAATTTCCCAGGCTTCACTCCAATAATATTGAAAATGCAGATTCTTTTTTCTACACCAACAGAAGCTTGGGGAATTGGGACTGAAGGCAGTGAGGTCCAGGAATCCATCTGCTCTATGCTATCCTGGGGAGAAGCAGTCACTGCTATTTTGGAAGTTTCAAAATGCGTGGCAAGAGTCTTATAAAAGAACACAATGAATGCTAACATAATACCAGAGAAGCATCCAGGAACTAAAAACCACAAACCAGGTAAAATGACCCAGGAGTCTTCAAGTCACCTGTAAGAACCCTTACAAATCAAAGATATACCAACTCACAAAAATGGGTTTTAACCAGCATCCTTTCTCGTGGTGGTAGTTCACTGATCATATAGGAGAGTAATAAATTATAGCTTTAATTCATTATTTTCCCCATCATAATTTACACAGTCAACCAAAGTTTTCTTAATATCTCCTGTTTAAAGCACTGTGGTTAGGCTTTGTCTCAAAAAATCTTGCCTTATGGTTTAGTGAAGGGGGAAAGAAGTGTACAGAAATTGTGCAATAGGGGCGCCTGGGTGGCTCAGTTGGTTAAGCAACTGCCTTCGGCTCAGGTCATGATCCCAGAGACCAGGGATCAAGTCCCACATCGGGCTCCCTGCTCAGCGGGAAGCCTGCTTCTCCCTCTCTCACTCCCCCTGCTTGTGTTCCCTCTCTCACTGTGTTTCGCTCTGTCAAATAAACAAAATATGTAAAAAAAAAAAAAGAAATTGTCCAATAAGTCAAGAAAATAAAATAAATAATAGGCATAAATATTAGAAAGGAAGGAGTAGAAATTCATTAGCAGATAACATCATTATGTATCTAGAAAATCCAAAGGAACTTATCTATAAACAACTATTAGCAACTAATATGTGAATTTAGGGTAGGAAGCAAGATACAAAGTTAGTATATAAAAAGCAGTTGTTGTTTCTATACAATATAATTCAATCAGAAAAAAGATATTTTAAAAATAACACCATTGACATTGACATAAAAAACAGATATATAGGACTAAATTTAACAAGATATATGCAAGAATCCTACACTGAAAGCATTACTGAGACAATGAAAGAAAACCTAAGTAGGGGCGCCTGGGTGGCTCAGTTGGTTAAGCAACTGCCTTCAACTCAGGTCATGATCCCGGAGACCTGGGATCGAGTCCCGCGTCGGGCTCCCTGCTCGGCGGGAAGCCTGCTTCTCCCTCTCTTACTCCCCCTGCTTGTGTTCCCTCTCTGGCTGTGTTTCTCTCTGTCAAATAAATAAAATCTTTTTAAAAAAAGAAAGAAAACCTAAGTAAATGGAGAGATATACCATAGACATGGACTGTTAAGAGGCCAATTCTCCCAAATTTACCTCAACAAAATTTACACTCAATAAAGTCCCAGGTAAAAATCCCACCTGGTGGGGTGCCTGGGTGGCTCAGTAGTTAAGCATCTGCCTTCGGCTCAGGTCATGATCCCGGAGTCCGGGATGGAGCCCCGCTACTGGGCTCCCTGTTCAGAGGGAAGCCTGCTTCTCCCTCTCTCACTCCCCCTGCTTGTGTTCCCTCTCTAGCTGTGTTTCTCTCTGTCAAACAAATAAATAAAATCTTTAAAAAATAATAAAAATAAATAAAAATCCCACCAGGCATTTTTTTGGTAGAAATTGATAAACTCATTCTGAAATTTACAAGAGAATTCAAAGGACCCAAAATAGCAAGGACAATTTTGAAAAAGGAGAACAAAGGTGGTAGGATTAAAGTTCCAGACTTAAGACTTACCATAAAACTATAGTAATTAGGACAATAGTCAAAAAACTTGAACAAGCACTTAAAAGAGAAAATACCCAAATAGACAATAAGCACATGAAAATGTGTTCAACATCATTATTCATCATGGAATTAAAACTACTTGCCTCATGAAAATCACAGTGAGATACCACTACACATACAATAGAATAAAAAAGATGTATCCCATCAAATGATAGCAAGAATGTCAATCAACTCTCATATATTTCTGGTGAGCATTTAAAATGGCACAACTCCTTTGGAAACTGTTTGATGGTTTCTATTAATGTTAAACATATGCCTACCCTCTAACCTAGCAATCCATTCCTAATTACATGTGCAAGAAAAAGAATTATTTGTTCAAGAATGTTTATAGCATCTTCTCATAATTGTGAAAAACTGGAAACAAGCCAAGTCTCTACCAGCAGGAGAATGTATAAACAAATTGTTATATATTCATACAATGGAATTCTATGCAGCAATTAATAAAAAGAGAACAAACTATTTTTTTTAAAGACTTTATTTTACAGAGAGAGAGAGACAGTGAGAGCAGGAACACAAGCAGGGCAGGTGAGAGAGAAAAAGCAAGTGGCTCTCAATGTGGGTCTCAATCCCAGGACCCTAGGATCATAACCTGAGCTGAAGCCAGATGCTTAACTACTGAGCCACCCAAGTGCCCCCAAAAGAACAAACTACTGATAGATACATAGCATGGATGAAATTCAAAAGCATTATGTTGAGCAAAAGTAGCCAGATGAAAAAAAGAGTACATATTGTATAAACCATTAATTTGAAATTCAAAAACATGAAAACTAATCTATGGTGATAGAAATTGGGACAGTCATTAATTACCTTTCATAGCAGACAGCAGTTATTAACTGGGAAGGAGCATAAAGGAATTTTCTTCAGTGATGGAAATTTTGTCTTGATCTGAGTAGTTGTTGTAAAGAAATATGCATATGTAAAAATGCATCAAGTTGTACAATTAAAATTTTTACATTTACTATATGTAAATGATATCTCAATATAAAAGAAAGTACAGAAATAACCAGATGGTAGGAGGAGAAAGTTCCAGAAAAGATGTGCATATAAAAGGCTATTGGAATGGTGAAATTTCTAGCCAGTAGTGAAGGATAGGGAGAAGGCGGTGATCAGTAAAAGTAGTACATTTAAAATGACCCATGAGGGGTGCCTGGGTGGCTCAGTTGGTTAAGCCACTGCCTTCAGCTCAGGTCATGATCCTGGAGTCCTGGGATCAAGTCTCGCATTGGGCACCCAGCTCCGCAGGAGGTCTGCTTCTCCCTCTTACCTTCTCCCCTCTCAAATAAATAAATAAAATACTTTAAAAAAATAAAATGACCCTTGAAAAAAGGAAAATATTTGAATCTAAATAAATGTTGCGTAAAAGAGAAGATAAAGAATATTGCAGGTGAGAAAACATTACACATTGCTATGGTCTGAGAGTTTACCTTTTCCCCCCAAGTTCATTTGTTAAAATCCTAGCCTGCAATGTGGTGAGACTGGGAGATGGGGTCTTTAGGAGATGCTTAGGTCATGAATGTGAGCCCTAACAAATCCGATTAGTGCTCTTATAAAAGGGTCCCTAGAGCGTCCCTCTGCCCCTTCCACCATGTGAGGACACAGTGAGGAGGCACTATCTATGAGGGAGTGGGCTGTCTCCACACACTGACTCTGCTGGCACCATGCTCTTGGACTTCCAGCTCTGTATTTGTTATGAGAAATAAATGTTTGTGGTCTATAAGCCACTCAGTTTATACTTTTTTTGTTATGATAGCCCAAGCAGACTACAACACACATTAAGTAATGAAAATCTGAACTGAGGTGGCTGTAATAGGAATAGAAAAGATGTAATATTACACAGCCAGAGTGGAGCTGACTTGCCAACTCAAAAAATGGACGCCAGAGCTCAGAAGAGAGGTCAGAGCTAACAATGGCTGGGGAATCCTCTTTAGAAAGGTGACATGTAGCAGTTGGCTAATAAATATTTGTTAGGAGAATGAACAAATGGACAGACCGAACAGCAGATGGGGTAGAGAGGAAGTTTGAATCAGATTATCAAGAGAAAGAGATAAGGTTTAGCCATATAAAATGGCTGGTCTTTTTATGGCCTAACCATTTTTCTGACCTTCTGAAAACTGAAAAATTCATATGACTCAGTCTAATAGAGAGGGAAAAAATAGAGCCCAAGAGCAGCTCTTTGGGCCACACCTCCACTTAGGGAGAAGAAGAAAAGTCAGAGAAAGAGCAGTCAGGGAAACACATAATATTGAAAATAAGAATAAAAGGCCCTGTGCATCTTGGGAAATGTATTGTTTTTATTTAAAAATGTCCAATTAGAAAAAAAACTCTTGCCTAAAGACACAAACTGACAATTTACAGAAGATACACAAAGCCAAAATGCATATAAAAAATGTTCAGCATCACAACAATCAGAGAAATAAGCATTATAGCCATAGGATACCATTCCAAAGACTTTTTTTTTTAATAATAGTATATATTTCTGGCAAGGGCTTAGGAAAACATTCTCACATTTCTTTCAAAAGTATAAATTCATACAGACTTTCTGGAGAGCAACATATATATATATGTATGAAATTCTCTAAATTTCTCATATCTTGTGACTCAGTCATTTCACTTCTAGGAATTTGCCCTAGAAATGTTATTATGTGCATAATTTAAAAAGGCACATAAAGATATATGTAGAAAGATGTTTACCATATCTTATTCATAATAAAGTTACCTAAATGTTCAATAATAACTTAAATGCCTAATAAAAAATTTAAGAATATTATAGCTATTTTTTAAATCATCCTTTTATAATGATATTTAATGATACAGAAGAAAGCTCATCATAAATCTAATCTTCAAAATAATATTGCAAAATTGTCCCCTTTTTGATGATGAGGAATATAAAGGTATCAATAAAAACAATATCCAAGGGATGCCTGGGTGACTCAGTCATTAAGTGACTGCCTTTGGCTCAGGTCATGATCCCAGCTTCCTGGGATCAAGCTCCAAATCAGGCTCCCTGTTCACCGGGGAGCCTGCTTCTCCCTCTCCAGCTCCCCTGTGCTTGTGTTCCCTCTCTCGCTATTTCTCTCTGTCATAAATAAAATCTTTAAAAAAAAAAAAAAAAAAAAAGAATATCCAAAAGGAAATACACCCAAATCCCCAACATGGCAGTATTATAGTACATGTGTATTTTTGCTCTTTTTGTTTTATTTTTGTTTTTACAGCAGCAAGGATTGCCTACAATTTTAAAATAAACTAAAAATTGTTTATTTTCAAAAATACATTGCTTTCAATTTGTCAGGCAGCACTCAAGGCAATCCAAAAGCTATGCATGAGCCACGGGCACATCTCTTTAAAGAAATGCACAGAGATAGGTCTACCATAAAGCTAAAGAAACCCAAGCTTCAGGACACTTTCTAAGGGCATACATGCCTTTCTAGAACTTTAGGAGGGGTCCTAACCATGGGCCTACACCGTCATTTGTTTTTGTTTTATTTTGCATTCGTAAGCTATTTCAGCAACAGCAGGTTAAAACCACCATCTCTTTCCACCACCGTTTCTTCTCCATCATACATTGTCTCACAGCAGGTGACACTGGAGTTCCCCTGAGCATTTTTGGGATCTGGATAAAAGGAAATTAAGTTGGGATACATTCTGTTTGAAGCTTCACAGGACATGTTAATGAGCCTCGTGATCATTTGCATGTATAGCTGAGTTATTGCTTGATGTCCCACGGTAGATACAGGTTTTCAGGAATGTTTCTACCACCCGCTGTGCTGACTCACCCAGTGTCATTTCATAAAGGTGCAAGGCCAGAGGATATGAATATGTCCCAAAGTGCCCAGCACTGAAAGTATGTGGGCAGCAGAAGAGAAGCAAGCTTCAAAACACATAGAGCCAGAAGCACATCTATGGCAAAGATCTTCCAACTACAGCAGACAGTTCAGTTCCCATGGACATCCACCCTTCATTTTTCAGGACTCTGTGTGACTGTAGAAGTACCAAGGTAGAGGGTAAACTATTAAACAGATTTAGGAGGAGAAAATAGCACCAGAAGTACAGCATGTGTTCATGGGTTGCTTCTCTCGTTTCGATCCACTTATCAGGACAAAGTCCTGATCTAATCTGTAAAGTTCTCCCTGCCTTTATTACCTCTGAAGTCTGACCTTGATGTGACAACAGATTCTGAAGCCCTAAGAGTCAGACCTACCTTCCTGTTTGTCACAATTACTTCCTTTGAGATCTAAATCCTTGTGCCCAAAGCTAGACCGGTGAATTGTATCCTTTCTCACTGGTCTCTGAGTCTCAGGAATTAGACCTGGCCTTCAACCCTGATTGAACTTTATCAGCAATGGTCATGGCAATTCCTCAAGAATTCCTCAACCTCTTCCTGTGGGCATATTGACTTCCACAGAATACTTATTATTTATGTGTATGTAGATTTAGACCTATTGCTATAAAGGACTTGAAGAAACTTATAAAAAAATATATGCAATAAACTAGAACAAGGTTATTTAATCAATTATGGGCATACAAGTTGTGAATCCCATTTTACTGGTTCATCATTCTGTATCCATGGCTTTTTTCCGCGGGTCATAAGATGGCTGCTGTATCTCTTTACATCACAGTGACATTCCAGGCAAACAAAGAAGGGAAAGATACAGCATCACAGACTTCTGCTCAGACTTTTGGCTAGAACTGAGTCCGAAGGCCACCTTTAGCTGCTAGGTAGCCTTGAGAAATTGAGTTTTTAACGGAGCCCCTTGCTGCCCTGAACAAAATCAGGGTTCTGTTAGGAAGAAAGAAGGGGGACACAAAGCAAGTTGGCAACTAAGAGTAAGTGCCCCACCAACAAACCAGGTACAAACTGGGTAGATGTTACCAGAAGTATATGTGGTCTAAAAAGTTTGACCTTATGTGTCTGAATATTTTTACAATATTATATACTTATATAATACTATATGATTATGTAAGTCACCTAAAAACTAAAAATGTAATAACCTAGATAATTACAAAACATCTAAAGTTTCCCATTTTCTTCTTTATTTCTCTCCTCTGAAAGTTTCCCCTCCTTATTTAAACCAATAATAAAATCTTAATGATAAATTTAACAGAAATTGGCAATGTGTATCAGGATTCATGAAAATGTTCCTGTTCTGACTCACAATTAGAGTTGCCAGATTTAGCAAATAAAAATTGTGGATACGCAGTTAAATTTTAATTTCAAATAAAAATGGACACTTTTAGTATAAATATATACCAAATATTACACGGGATATACTTATACTAAAAGACTATTCTTGGTTTACCTGAAATTCCACTGGGATTCCTGTGCTTTATGTGGCTGGAAATCCTGTGTTTTATGTGGTAATCCTACCCATATTACTGTCCAGAGACTTCATCCTAAGGAAATAACACAAAGGACAAGAGCCCTGCAGTGACAGAATAGTGGAAAACTGGAAACAAAGTAAATGCCCTCAGAGAAAAGCAAATAAACTGTGGTCCTTCTAATCTATGGAATAGTATTCAGAAAAACAGAACAATTAAAGTATTAAAAATTATAGAAGAAAATGCAAGTTTCGTGTATGCCATAATTAAAATTCTAAAAATGCATATGAACAGTAGAAAGACCAAACGGACTAAAGAAAGAAAAAGGTTGGGCGCTTGGGTTAAGCCTCTGCCTTCGGCTCAGGTCATGATCTCAGGGTCCTGGGATTGAGGCCCACATCAGGCTCTCTGCTCAGCAGGGAGCCTACTTCCTCCTCTCTCTCTGCCTGCCTCTCCGCATACTTGTGATCTCTCTTTCTCTGTGTCAAATAAATAAATAAAATCTTAAAAAAAAAATAGAGAAAAGAAAGAAAGAAAGAAAAAGGTTGTGTTTATTAGGGAAGATTTGAGAGGTTTTCCCACCTTCTCAACTTCTGAAATACCTTTATACTCTCTTATAAATTATAAAATTTGTATAAATATCTTTATAATATTGTAAAATATTCTGCTAAGAAAACACTGGTGAATTATCAAGTGAAGCTGAGTAATCAGGTTTGCAGATGAGGAAAATCAGTCTCATTTTTCCCAGGAAGGTGCTGAACCACCACCTGCCTTCTAGGTCATTGCTTTGCTGGGTCCAACAGAATGCTTCCCTGAAAACAAGACCTACGGGTTGTAGCAGAGAAACAGGATAAGATTTTAGTGGCCATGTAGCATTTGCCACGTTTCAAGGGCATTAAACTCAATAATCTAAGTGAGAAAGGTCAACTCTATTACCCACAGTTACATGAGAGAAATAGAAGCTTGAAATGACTTGCCAGGAAGAATACATCCTCTCACAAGTGAGGAGAATTGAGGGAACGGACACAAAATAATACCTGCACTCATCTAAGAGGCTTTGTGTTGAATAAGCACTCTCTGATTGTATCTCTGAGCGTGTCCCTCTAATGCTGGTGAACAGGCGACTATAAGTCTATACAATGAATGGCCTGCCTTCCTTTTTCAAGAACACACACTTTAAGTGGTTTTTCTAATGGTGATGATGGATTTGTAAAACACCTACACTGGTCACCCCACTGTGCCTGTGGCCCACCTGCAGGCCACATCCGCACAGCTGGCCAGGAGGGAGAATTCAGGGAATAGAGTGAAGCAATGCTAAACCAGCTTCCCCAAACAGCCCCCTTTCCCTTAGCAATCATGTCAGGTCTCTTAATCAACATCCGCTTAAAGCATTCCTGAACTAAAGTAATGCTTCCCTGTCTCTGTGAGGGCAACTCACAGTTCCTCTAGACTCCTGGATGCCTTAGCACTATCTGGGTAAGAGATTTATTCTGACGGTGTATATGACATTGAGAGGATCATTTCACCACTGGAATTTGACCTCCTCCTCAGTCTTCTTGACTGGCTTCCCTCCCCTTCCCCACCTCTAGATGTCAGAGTACCCTAGGGATTAGTCCTGGGCCTCCTCTGCCCAGTAAACAGTCTATCTAGGTGATCTCAGTTGGAGCCCTGGTTAGAAGTAGCACCCAAATTCTAATCGCCAGTCCCCACCTCTCCCATGCTCCAGATTTAAACATCCAAGTTGCTGCTTGACATCTCTATTTGGATGCCTAGTAAGCATCTCACAACTGAACACATTCAAAACATAAATTTAGTTTCTCCCCTCAGTCCTGTTCCTTTCCCAGTCTTCCCATGGTGGCAAATGTCAATTCTGTACAGTTAGTTGCTCCAGAAAAACACCTGATTTATCTCTTTCTCAACACCCACAGCCAGCTCACCTGCAAATCCTGTAACGTCCCCAAATGGCCAGCTCTCACCAACTCCAACACCACCAACCTGGCCCAAGCCACCATCGTGTCTCCCAGGGCTTTGCGCCACAAGCAGCCTCCTACCTGGTCTCCTTGCCTCCACACAGGCCCCGCTGCATTCTGTTTTGCACAGAGCCACCAGAGTGATCTTTAAAAATGTGGATCAGATCATGGTGCTCCAACTTAAGACTCTTCCAATGGCTTTCCATTTCACTTAGAAAAACTCTGAACTCCTGATTAAACTCTAAGTCGTGGGAAGAACTCCTCCACTCCTCATCACCCCCTTCCCCCTCACCCCCCGCCCTTCATTATGATCCCATCATTATGGCTTCTTGCTCTTCCTCTTACCCACTGCTTTCATTCCTGACTCCAGGTCTTCATGCACGCTGCTTCCTTTGCCTGGACTCGAGTCTCCTAGATCTCCACATTGCCAGCTCCATGCCTCACTCAGGTCCATTCAAATACTACTTTCACTCCTTTCTTTAAAAATCCCACAACATTCCCCATCTCTATCACTCTCTATCCCATCATCTTATTTTATTTTTTATTCATTCATCTAGATCTGAAAGTGCACTGTTCATTCATTCCCTTACTGGTTTATCTGATGACTGTCTGAAGTTCCCATGTGGGGCAAGACTTGTAACAGGCACTGGAGCACTGGGAAGCACTCACTGATACCTGTTAAAGGAATGCAGGTGGGTCTCAGAACCTGTAGATGGTCAGCAGTGACTTCTAGACCTCATGGGTCATCAATACTGAAGCCTGGAGGCCTTACTGAGGAGACTAAGAGGAGAAGACTCAAAAAGTGAAGGAAGCCAGGCGACTTCTCGGGGCTAGAGACTACAGCTTCAGCTTTGACTTGGGCTTAGGTTTCCGCCTTAGAAGATGACCTCTCCCCACAGCAGCTCCCAGGTAGGTAGGCTGGTCGCATTCTAGGGCATATGTGTAAATCCGACTGTTGTATCCTTTCCTCTTTTACCAGAGTTAGCTTTGGCGAGCATCTGTTTTGAGCACACACGGCACTGAGTACTAGCTCAGAGCAGAAACTGTGATGTGCCCCCCCACCGCCTGTTACTTGTTTTTCTACCCCTAAAAAAGTCAATCACCCTGGGGAAGTGACCAGGACAGACAGGAGCCTCTGCACAACTGTAGGGTGTCTCCATTTTACAGGGAGAGACACTGTGACCTGGAGGTCTTTCTCATGATAGCCATCAGCAAGTCCCTCACAAAGTCAGAATTTCAAGAAAGGAAGGAGAGGGACCTCTATACCCACTACATGGAACGTGCTCTTTTGAAGACAATCACAGCATGACAGACTTCACTTTCTACAAACAAAGCCATCCAGAACGCAATTTTCATGAAATAATGCTTTGAAGTTAAAACTGTGCCTTTCTTTCAAAGGTTATGAACGTAACAGCAAAGAGCCCTATCTATAGCAAAGCTGCTGCTATTTAACAGTCCTTTCCTCACACACCTCCGCCAGCTAATCACTTGACAGCTTTATATGATTATTAACGGCAATGCATAATTAATGAATTGGATGGCTTTCCCTTCACACATCAGAACATATAAAAGCAATCTGCCAACATTCAAGGAAATCCCGTCATAGCACGAGGCGTTAAATCATATTTAAGGAAGTGAGAAATTAAGACACAAGAATACTGGCAATCTTGCCCAAATATTATAAAGCACCTGCAGCAAAGTGCCACAGCAATGAGGCAGGCCTACCCCTCCTCTGCCAAGTGCTCAGGCTTTGTCAAACAAGGCAACCACCTGATTGCAATCACACAGACATTCCACTGCATTTCTCAAGCCTTTTAAATAAAAATAGATCCCTGCTGCCACCCACCTTTGTTAAAAAAAAATAAATAAAAATGTGCACAGGAAACATAATTCATCTCTCTTCCAATGACTTCACACAAAGGGTAATGGCCCTGTGTGTTGTCAGCAGCCAACTGTGTTTGCCATTTTCACTTCTCACCTAAGAGCTCCATTATTCTGAACAATCCCAAGCAAGTACCTTTATTTAAACCACCCCCGGCCGACCTTTATTGCCTAATTCTAGGTTCGTCTTGACAGCTTCCTATAAGCATTCATTTCGAGACTAGCCTGCAGAATTATCCAAAAACAATATACCATGTCACACCATGGTATTCTTTCACATAGCGCAAATGGAGGGAGAAGGCAAGCCAAGTATTTCACTGAGGATTTTAAGGGTTGGTTCCTGAGTATATTATTGTTCTGCTCCTGTCAGAGTTGGTCACGAAACTTCAGGGGCCCTCAGCCCCACTAGATTAAAGTATTCTTGGTAGAGGCTGGGTGGGGAGAGGGAATTTTCATAGCTGTTCCCATGAATCAAAGAGAAAGCCTTGGGAGTTTCATTTTCCTTTGAAGGAAGGCTCAAATAAAAGCATGTACTCTGGGGAACCTTAAAATTCTGTGACCACCCTATATAGTAGGCATGAAGGGCTTGGGTCCCCCACAGAAACTGCAATTACAAGGAGATATCAGGACTGGCTGGTGTCATACCCAACCAGTGGTTCTCCAATTATTTACTACCAGAGGGACTGTAGCTAGTCTAGGTCTCCAGCCCACTGATTAGGCCAAGCTTCTAAGAGCATACTAAGGCCTAAGGGTTTGATATATGGGACAAGTTTTGGTGCTAGAATGGATTTTTTTGTGGCTTGGTTTGGTGTTTCCTCTCCAAAGTTTGATGCTCAGACCATGTGCAGCATAATTATCTGTGGCGTTTGTTAAGTATTCAGATTTGTGGGCCCCTGTCCTTATGTTTTGAATCTAAGTCCTGGTATCTGTGTTTTAGGTACGCTCCCCAAGTGTGAGAACCACTCCCTTAAGTATAGAAGCAATAAAGGGGGTTGTTTAGTCTCTTGTTGTAAAAAAAAAAAAAGGTAGAGCAAAATATTCATTCTTTCAATAATGTTAGAAAATGTACTGTTTACCATAATGTCAATAAATCACATGAATACAATATGACCAGACTACAACTGGGTCTGCTTAGAATTCAAATGCATTGGCACATTATTTTTGAGGTTAAATCTCTAATGAGTTCTTTGGTATTCACTGCCTCAACAAAGCCCCCTCCTATAGAACACTAGGCTTTAAAAGTATTGGTGTCATACTGACAAAAACAAGGCTGGACCTAGACACAGACAGTCCCTGGGCTTAGAAACATTTTAGTCCATTTACTCCACTGATTGATGGAATGTTGAGAAGGTAAAAGCCCATTGGTTACCTATGCATGCACACCTTCTCCTCTTCCAAATTAGCACTCCTTTTTTTTTTAAGATTTTATTTATTCATTTCAGACAGAGAGATATAGAGAGAGAGAGCGTGCGTCAGCAGGGGGAGAGGCAGAGGGAGAGGGAGAAGCAGACTCCCCATTTAGCCTGGATCCCAACTGACATGAGGCTTGACTTGTCACCCAATCCCAGGAACCTGGCATCATGACCTCAGCTAAAGGCAGACACTTAACCATCTGGGCCACCCAGGCTTGCCTACATTCTTTTTCTACGAATTATCCCACTGGCTCAGGTAGCCAAAGTACTGCACATATACCTTAAACTAGATATCATACTGGTATTTAAAGATGATTGCCTTTTCATCATAAGAAGAAAAATAAAGATAGAACATTGTCATGAGCTGAATGTTTATGTTGTCCCCAAATTCCTATGTTGAAGCCCTAACCACAATGTGATGTAATTAGAGGTGGGGCATTTGCAGGGGGATTAGGCTTAGATTCATCCGGAGGGTGGAAACTTATAATAGGATTAGTACCCCTATAAGACAGGAAGAGAGTCTCCTTCTCCTTGTTCAGGCACCACACACACACAGAAAAGGCCCTGTGGGCACATAGCTGGGAGACCATCTGCAAGCCAGGGACTGGCTGCCATCAGACAGCAAAACTGCTGGCACCTTGATCTTGGACTTTCCAACCTCCAGAACTGGAAGAAATAGATACCTGCTGTTTAAGTCACCCACTCTGTGGCCTTTTGTTATAGTGGCCCCAGCTAAGACAGAAATAATAAAAAATTGAAGAGCTCAGCTGCAAGCCCCTTTACAAGGGCATGGCTGGTGCTTTCACCAACACCAAACCTATAATGGAGGTCAGCAGCTGCAAGACCAATCCTAGAAACAAGAATTTGGTCTATTGGTGAGAATGTGAGCTAGGACTGGTCGGTGGTCCTTTGCATGTGATCCTAAACTACTGCTTTGCCTTACAGCAATCACCTAACAAAAGGAACAGGCTGAGCATTGTATTTAAATTGCCTTCCCAAATCTGGCTTCATAACCCACCACTCTGTGCTCCCTCCTTGAAGACACTAATATGCTGCCACTGTTAAATTAGCTAATTGTGTTTCACTTCTAAGACTGCAAAAAGGAATAAAAAAGCATCAGCATTTGTCCTAGGACCACTGTCTCTTTGTGCTTATCATTTTCAAGTAACAGCCCTTTAGAAAGCAGTAATTTGAAGACTAAACGTGTCTTTGGAGATACGATTGGCAAGCGAGCTCTCTGTCCCTGAAAGAAATTGATAAAAATTAAAAGGCCTCATTAAATTCCAGTTTCTCCCCAAATCCTTTTTCAACTAAAATTGATGTGGAGGATCCACCTCCGTGCAATGTCCATACCAAATGGTCTAAAATATGCAATCTCCATAAATACCCCACAAGGAAAACATCCCTATGTGTTATTGAATATTCAAAATTAGTATTTCCTCAATCATTGCTAGAGTCATTGTTTTTCTTTCTGATGAGAAGCATCACTAAAGAAATCTCCAGATTGGGGCACTTGGGTGGCTCAGATGGTTAAGCACCTGCCTTTGGCTCCAAGTCCTGGGATGGAGTCCCATGTCAGCTTCTCTGCCTAGCAGGGAGTCTGCTTCTTCCTCTCCTTCTCCTTCTACCTCTGCCTCTCAAATGAATAAATAAAAAAAATTTTTTTTAATGAGAAGAGAGGGTATTCAAGATAACATATGGTTAAATAGAAGCCTGTTCTGTCCAGAAGACTCTTCTGGCAAAAGAAACCAAGTGCTTGCTCTCAGCAGGGTGCGTTTGTAATAGGGCTGCAAATTCATGGGAGAATTTGGCCTGCCTCTCCATCGCTGGCTGAGGCCCTTCTAATCACTCTGCAGTCCATGCGTGAATAATGCAATAAAGGACTCAGAACAAAAACAAGAATTACTACTGAGACGTGCATATCTCCTCCCCTTCCAAAGAGCAAAAGAAAAATCAATGTACTTCACTCCTCGTGTTTATTAATAATGATTCTTTTTCTTCTGGTGTATAAGGATCAAAAAAGCAGCTGCAGGAAGCAAGATTCTGAATGGAAGGAAGGAAGGAAGGAAGGAAGGAAGGAAGGAAGGAAGGAAGGAAGGAAAGAAGGAAGGAAAGGAGAAAGGAAAGGAAGAAAGAAAGATGACCTGAGTGTCTCCCCTGTCTGGGAGTTCATAAAGTCTGACTCAACCCTAAAATGGCAACAGCACAACTTTGACTCTGAAATTGTTTAATTAAATCTACAAACTCAAGCCAAGAAGACACTATCCTTCAATTGAAACAATCCATGAATAGTATTTCAAACTGGCTCAGCATGGTTTGGACTTACACACACCTCTCTAGACTCCCTTAAAAGCCTTCCCCATAAGCAGTTCACAGCATGATGGCTGCAGCCCTGAAAATCAAAGGTGTAGTGTCCCTGTGGATGGCAACAGGGACCCTTTCCTGTGCAGCAGCTTAGATTCCAACATAAAGCTAAACAATTCCTTTATGTCTTTTATCTTTATTTAACTTTTTTAAATCAAATAACACAAGTATATTGTTTTAAAAAGTCAAATCGCACTGTAAGGCTAAAAGAAAAATGAACATCCTGTTACCCTACCCCATCCCACCTCTCCTTCCAGTTCCCCACAGGTAACAACTCCCAACTCTTTTTAGCTGTTTCCTACCATCATAACCTCCATATTTTTATATTAGATGCTTTATTGCTATTTCTTTTTTTCTCTTTCCATGTGGACATTATCTACTCCGTCCTACTGTCAAAGATTAGAATCTAGCAGTTATGTTTGTTCCTCCCATTTCCCTACTCCATAGTCACCTCAAAAGAGTAACTTCACTATTTTGATTAAAGCAATATAGAATTTACATTGTTATGACAATGAACTGACTGCCTTGGTTGAAATCTTGTCTCCAAAAGGTACCAGCGATGTGGCCTTGTGCATCATTTTCCATAATTGTAAAATGAGAACTGTATCCACACCTACTTCATAGGTTGCTGTGAGGGTTAAATGAATAATTACATGCAAATACTGAAGAGAGTGCCTGACATAGAACGAGGCTCTCTAAATGCACAATCAGAATAGATTTCCTTTCTTGTACATTCTCTTTTCCTTCTTTCGTTTTTCATTTACTTAATGTTCTATGTAACTTTCACTACTGTGTCCTGAAAACTCCCACAGTTCTCTAAAATTCCTCTCATTGCATTTATTACACTATGTAGTATTCGTTTGCTTTCCTTAAAGGCATCCCTCTTGGAGTGCTCCATCCTCCTGCTACAATCTGCCCAAGTTCCATGGGCCCAATGCACACTTTAAATCAAGTGTTCCCTTCTCTTTCTATGATGTGGGTCTTGACCTGATCCCAAGTCCCATGGCTTCCTCTGTCTTGATTTATACTCCTTTTTGATGGTGCACAGCTTGTAGCATATTCCTAAGTCACGATACATAAGGAGTTAAATACCCTCAGTCACATAACTTTGGAAAGGCTTTTATTTTATCTTTATATTTGCCTGAAGTTCTGCAAAAATCCAGAATTCTAAGTGGAAATAATTTTCCTTGAAAGTGTTGAGGGTAATGTTCCATCAACCTCTAGCTTAGGTTTCTGTTGCAAAGTCTAGCTCCCCTCTGATAACTGATCTCTTCCTCAGATTTTTCTTCACTCCTGGTATAACAACTCATGATGATAGGCATCTCCTGTACCCGGCACCCAGCAGGCCCTTTAATCTTAGAAACTCTTATCCTTTGGGGAATTTTCTTGTTGTTTTTTCCTTTTTTTCTGATTTCCTTCATGTTCTTTCGGAATTGTTATTAGTTGGATGTTGACCTCTTGGACTTTCCCTACATTGCTCTACTTTTCTCTCCTATTACCCCATCTCTTGGCCCTTCTGCTGTACTTCCTGAGAGTCCTTCAACCTTTCTATCCAACCCTTCATTTTTACTTCTGCTCTCATAGTTTTAATCTCTAATAACTTATCTTATCAATATCTCTTTCTTGTTAATAGCATAGTGGTCTAGATTAAGAAGTGCATGTCTGGGGCACCTGGGTGGCTCAGTTGGTTAAGCGACTGCCTTCGGCTCAGGTCATGATCCTGGAGATCCAGGATTGAGCCCCACATCAGGCTCCTGCTCAGCAGGAAGCCTGCTTCTCCTTCTCTCACTCCCCCTGCTTGTGTTCCCTCTCTAGCTGTGTTTCTCTCTGTCAAATAAATAAATAAAATCTTTAAAAAAAAAAGAAGAAGCGCATGTCTTACCTCTCTAGAGATACTATAAGTTACTTTTAATATTTTCTTCTGTTGCTTGCATTCTTTATTTTTCTTCTAGATTCCTCTTTTGTCCTCTTCATTTTTATCTCCATTTTTTCATGAAGAGATTCTCCTCAACTGTCTGGTGAGGCTTTGCTCTCTGGTCATATTTAAGACAGTCTCAAAAAGATAAATGAAAATTCTGGGAGAGTGAGCAGAACTTAAAATGAGTGACTGGCAGGAACCTGTCACATTATTGGAATATTTACAGGTATCCATATGTTTGTCTATGCTAGCCAAATTCCCAATCAAGGTATTCTTTCCTCTCCTCTAGTGCCTGGGCATGCACATGTCTGCAGTGGGTGAGGAGGCAGGGAGTCTCACCCCAGATTTTCACTTAACTCAGAGTTTCTCAACCGCAGCTCTATTCACATTTGGGGGCAGATAATTCTTTGTTGTGGGGGCAATCCTGTGTATTATAGAGTATTTAGCAGAATCTCTGGCATCTACCCACCAGACACCAGTAACAAATTCCCACCGAGTTCCAACAACAAAAAATGTCTCCAAGTATTGCCAAGTATCTGTTGACTTTTCCTACAGTCTGGGAGCTCCCAAGTGCATCCCCTCTAGGCATAAACCTATCTATGCAGAGTAGAGGAAGGGTACTTGTCTAGCATCACAAGTGGAAGTAGGGCAAACTTTTTAAACTAATGCTCCTATCAGCCCAACCTGCACAGGTATCTAGTGCCACCAGTGTCTGAGTTTGTCTTGAGTTTGTGACACAAAGCAGCTTGCTTATTATTGGCCACAGCAGGAAAAGCTAAACCCAAATCAGTTACCCAAATCTATCTACTTTCCATATCTTAACATTTTGTTGGGATCTCTCGTATACAGTCATCTCCTCCCCTATTCTCTTTGTCCTCATGAGTTAATGCTGTATAATCCTTTCTCTGACATTTTAGAGGTATGAAGGATAAGGGACAGTAAACATTACATAATAAACATTGCATTTGGGCACCATGTTGAACCTGAAACCTCTCGATTGTTTAGTTCTCAAATTCTGGTAAATGAAGAAAGCTAACAACTCTCACAGCAGCAAGGAATACATTACCTAAGCATCTCTCATGACTGTACAAGAGCACATAGGTCTTTGCTGTACATTTTGTCAAAATCCCAGAGTTGAGGGTTGGAAAAATATATGAAATCAAAAGCATTGCACTAAGACCAAACCAGGACCCCATCTCATCCTAACCCAAGTCTGGTGAAGCCTGGGTTATTTTGAAATTAAGCAATCAATCTAATCTATCAATAAGTCTAATATTACCATCAATAAATCTAATATAACCACTTTCTCTTTCATATTAAAAATGAAATTTTGTATCTCAGAAAGACACATCCGAAATATCATCAGCCCTCAAAAGTCAGGTGGCCCCCAGAGCTACCTTTGTTCTCCTGAATCCATCTACTTCTTTCCATGGCCACAACTACCAGCATCCTGCATCAAGTCACCATTCATCACTTATTTGGACTCCTATCTAATCTGCCTGCCATTATTCAAACCACTCCAGTCTATCCTCTTATCACAGAAATCTTTTCAAAGAGCTAATATGTTCATTTCACATACTCCTAACCTGACCCCAACTTAAAATTCAGTGACTTTCCTTTGCTCTTGGGAGGACAGCTGAAATCCTTAACATGCCTAACACATCTCCACAAGGCTAGTCCCTCCCCACCTCCCTAATCTCCTGTCCCCATGTGCTCCCTCTTGCTCCTGGTGCTTCAGTCACACTAACTGACCTTTTACTATGCTCCTCCCACCATTGGCCTTCATCTGTACTATTCTTTCTTACTGGAATGCCTGGAATTCCTGGAATGCTATTTACCCGCACAGCTCCTTCAACCAGTTATTTCCAGCCCATCCATCAAATTTCAACTCATCCATAGAGTCAAGAGCCTTCCCTAACTCTATACCCAGAGAGCTCTTTGTACTTTGCCTAAGACTTGTCATTTTTTGTCATTACATAGGAATTCTTCATGTCTTTATGTGCCACTTTGATTCATGTTCCTCTGTGCCTCCACTGTACTGTAACTAGGAGAGAGAGGACTACGCCTGTCTTACTCATTGCTCAGTCCTCAGAGTCTTGTACCTTGCCAGACATTCAGGAGACAAACAACTTACCACTTGTATAAATGAATGACTTCACTAAGTTCCCATGAGTTAAAGAATTACCCTATGTGCTCTAGGGGAAAAAACTACTCTAGTTCTTTATGAGTGACTCTTCAGTATGATTGATAATTGTGATTCGGTAAAAGGAAATGCATTTTTTATCATAAAGAGTATGATCATGAGTTGAGAGAATTGAGCCAGAGATTGTTAAATGCCACCATAATAACTCTCTCCTATCTGTATTATTGGATGACCAAGTGTCCTACTAAAAATATTTGTATTTCCCAGCTTCCCTTACAGATCACTAGAATTTGTGAGATGTAAAAACCAAACCAAACAAAAATAAAATGGAGGGTAGGGCTTTGAGTGTTGATACAGCTGGAAGTTATGGCTCTATGCCTCTTTGCTCTTTCTACCTGGAGCATGGATGTGATGTCTCCAGCTCCGGCCGCCATCTTGGACAATACGGCTATCTTTTTTTTTCTTCTAGCTTCATTGAGAAGTAATTGATATATAACACTGCAGAAGTTCAAGGTATAAAACATGATAATTTTATATACATATTTTTATAAAATGATCATCACAGCAAGGTTAGTTAATATACCCATCGCCTCATAGTGTTATCATTTAGTGTGTGTATGGCCAGAATTTTAAGATTTCCTCTCTTAGCAACTTTCAAATATACACCACAGTATCGTCAACTATAGTAACCATGCTACAGATTAGATCTCTAGAACTTACTCATCTTATAACTAGAAGTTTATACTCTTTGGCTATCTTTACCCTTAGCAACCACCAATTTATGCTTCTGAGTTCAGTTTGTGTTTAGATTCCATATACAAGTGAGATCACACAGTATTTGTCTTTCGGTGTCTGACTTCTTTCATTTAGCATATTTCCCTTAAGGTCTATCCATGTCATTGCAAATGGCAGGATTTCCTTCTTTTTTATGAATATATATATAGTTGTTTTCAGTCTTGGTTATTATAAATAATGCTGCAATGAACTTGGGAATACAGATATCTCTTTGTAATTCTGATTTTGTCTCCTTTAGCTATATACCCAGAAGCAGAATTGCTAAACCATACAGTAGTTAAATTTTTAATGTTATAACAATAGTTTTCCATAATGGCTGTACCAATTTACATTCCCACCAGTAGCGCACAAGGGTACCTTTTTCTCCACATCCTCATCAGCATTTTTCATCTTTTGTCTTTTTGAGAATAGCCATTCTAACAGGTGTGAAATGATATCACATTGTGATTTTGATTTGCATTTTCCTGGTAAGTGATGTTGAGTATCTTTTCATGTACTTGTTGGCCATTTGTATATATTCTTTGGAAAAATGCCTATGCCGGTACTTTGCCCATTATTATTATTATTATTTTTAGAGAGAGCATGCACACACAAGCATGGGGTGGGAGGGCAGAGAGAAAGAGAATCTTTTTTTTTTTTTTAAAGATTTTATTTATTTGACAGAGAGAAACACAGCCAGAGAGGGAACACAAGCAGGGGGAGTGAGAGAGGGAGAAGCAGGCTTCCCGCCGAACAGGGAGCCTGATGTGGGGCTCGATTCCGGGTCTCCGGGATCATGACCTGAGCCAAAGGTAGTCGCTTAACCAACTGAGCCACCCAGGCACCCCAAGAAAGAGAATCTTAAGCAGGTTCCACTCCTAGAACAGAGCCCAATGAGAGGCATGACCATGAGATCTTGACCTGAGCTGAAATCAAAAGTTGGATGTTTAACTGACTGAGCCATCCAGGTACCCCTTTAAATGATTGTTTTTATTATTTTGCTATTGAGTTGTGTCAGTTCCTTATATATGTGGATATTAATCATTTACCAGATATATGATTTGTAAATATTTTCTTCCATATAAGGCTATCTCAAGAAGAGAAATGTAAAAAAAAAGAGAGAGAGAGAAATGTGCAGAAAACTATAAGAGCCCTGAGTCCCAAGGACCAAGATACAGTCATACCTTCCCTGTTTTTACACCTCCCAATATTTATTGTTAGAAAAAATAACAAATCCTTACATTTTTAAGCCCCTGAAATCAGCTCTGTTCCTAGCAACCAAACATAATTCCTAACTGATGTGGTAGTTAATAGAAAGACACAAATCCTGCCCCTAAATACCTCAAAAATTCCTGAGGATAAAATAGATGGCCTAGAGCCACAAGAAATCATCAGGGCTAATCAACTCCAACCAAATTCCTAAAGCAGTTGTTTCTAATTGAACCAAGTTATTTGATTATCTATAAAGTTTCCTGTGATGGACTTCACACCACCCACTTTGTGATGGAAAAGGCATTTCCTACTGCATTTCCAAAATTATCGATCCCACCCAAAAAGAGTCACTCTCAAAATACAAACTTGAGTAATGCTCATATTGGTTAATAATTCCAACATTAGCCATATAGTCATAATGTTTAAATTCTATGAAGAGTACAAAGAAACTTACAAATTAATTTACATGACATCAGCTCAATTTAAAAGAGAAGTTAGCAGAGCTTGCAACTCTTGATCTTGGGTCCGTGAGTTTGAGCCCCACATTGGGTGTAGAGATTACTCAAAAATAAAATTTTAGGGGCACCTGGATGGCCTAGCCGGCTTAAGCATCCAACTCTTGCTTTCAACTCAGATCATGATCTTAGGGTCCTGGGATCAAGCCCCACATCAGGCTCTGCCCCGAGCATGCAGCCTGCCTACGATTCTCTCTCTCTCTCTCTCTCTCTCTCTCTCTCTCTCTCTCTCTCCTTTTTCCGAGCACACGCACTCTCTCTCTCTTACTCAGAAAAAAAAAAAAAATCTTTAAAAAATAAATAAAACAAAGGGAAACGAAGTGAGAGAGAGCATTGGCAACACTGATGAAACACTCAGCCAGATACGCTATGAAACTCTCCTGTGAATCTCACTATAGCTACTATGCATGGTAGATATTGTACTCATTTTATAAACAAGGAAACCAAATCAGAAAAGGTAAGTGACTTGCCCAAGGCTTCTCAACTGGGTAATGGAGCTAGGATTTAAACACAGTAATCTCCCTTTGCACACAGAGGATACATTCCAAGACACCTGTAATTCCTGAAACTGAGGAGGGGACCGAGCCCTATATATGCTATGTTTTCTCCTATATGTGCATACCTATGATACAGTTTGATTTACAAATGAGGCACAGTAAGAGATGAACAATAAAATAGAATAATTATAACAATACGCTGTAATAAAAGTCGTGTCAATGTGGTCTCTCTCACAGTGTCTCATTACGTACTCACCCTCCTTCTAGTGATGATGTGAGATGATAAAATGCCTACGTGACAAGATGAAGTGACAGGAACAACCAGTGACCCAGGCACTGTGATGTAGCTTTACGCTCTACTGACTGACTGAGGATCCCTCAGAAAGACATGCGCTCACTTCTGCGCAGCTGTCCCAGGGAACCGAAACCTTGGGAAGCGGGAAGCGAAAGTGCCAGGAGCGAAACCTCAGCTAGGTACGTCTGACTCCACGTCCTGTACCAACCATTTTCACTACCCCATCCTGCCTTGTGATATTGTAATTTATAATAGGAAGTAAATGTTTGATCTTCATCCCAGTTCCTGGCAAGGAGCTCTTTTTTTTTTTTTTTTTAAGATTTTATTTATTTATTTAACAAAGAGAAACATAGCTAGAGAGGGAGCACAAACAAGAGGAGTGAGAGAGGGAGAAGCAGGCTTCCTGCCCAGCAGGGAGCCAGATGCGAAGCTCAAGGCTTGATCCCAGGACTCTGGGATCATGACCTGAGCCACCCAGGAGCCCCTGGCAAGGAGCTCTTAAAAGCCTTGGAATTGGGCGCCTAGGTAGTTCAGTGGGTTAAGGCCTCTGCTTTTGGCTCAGGTCATGATCTCAGGGTCCTTGGATCTAGGCCTGCATTGGGCTCTCTGCTCCGCAGGGAGCCTGCTTCTTCCTCTCTCTCTGCCTGCCTCTCTGCCTACTTGTGATCTCTCTCTCTCTGTCAAATAAATAAATGAAATCTTAAAAAAAAAAAAAAAAAAAAGCCTTGAAATTTTCTGTATTGAGAGCCAGAGACCTGTCTTTTGTTATGTAATGATGTGACCTTTGGAAAGCCCCTTGGTCATCTAGGGATGAGAGCTAATCACCACCAGAGGAACCAATCCTGTGATTAAAGAGGTAAATTCAGTCCCCCTCCAGACCTCTGGGGAGTGGAGGAGGCTGAAGATTTTCAGTGGCCAATGACTTATTCAGTCATGCCTATATAATGAAGCCCCCATAAAAGCCCAAAAGGTTGGGGTTCAGAGACCTTCTGAGTTCATGAACACATAGAGATGTGGGAAGAGTGACATCACGGGAAAGCATAGCAGCTCTGAGTCCCTTGCCACATACCTTGCCCTATGGATCTCTTCCATCTGGTTGTTTCCTAGTTATCACCTTTTATAATAAACTGGGGATCTAGTAAGTAAATGTTTCTCTAAGTTCTATGAGCCACTCTAGCAAATTAATTGAATTCAGGGAAGGGGTTGTTAGAACCTCTGATAGCTGGTCAGTCAAACCCACAAAGGAACTTGTGATTGGCATCTGAATGGGGAGGGCAGACTTTAGGACTAAGCTTTCAGCCTGTGGGATCTGTGCCTATCTCCAGGTAAATAATGTCAGAATTGAGTTAATTGCTTGTTGATGTGGGGAGGTAGAAACATGCGCTGGAGTTGGTATCAGAATTGAAGGCTGAAAGCCAGCAATTATTATCTTGAGTGTGTGGTTGACTTCACCAAGCCCTGTTAATGAGCAAATGCTCTTCTTCACAGGGTTAATCAGCAAGAAGTTCTTGTGGATTGAATTGTGTCCTCCATAAAGATATGAAGATATAAAGTCCTAACTCCTAGTACCCATGAATGCGGCGTTATTTGGAAATAAGGTCTATGTAGATGAAATTGAATTATGGTCAGGTCATAATGGGCTAGGAAGGGCCCTAATTCAATGATGGGCATTTTTAGAATAAGAAAGCCAGGACACAGAGACAGACTAAGAAGGGAACATCATATGAAGCCAGAGACCAAGACTAGAGTGATGTGTCTGAAAGCCAAGAATCCAAAGGATTGTGGGCAACCACCAGGAGCTCGAAGAGGCAAGGAAGGATTCTCCCCAGAGCCTTCAGAGGGAGCATGGTCTTGCTGATCCCCTGGTTTCAGACTTCCAACCTCCCGAACTATTAAGAGAATAAAATTCTGTTGTTTTAAGCCATGCATCTCACAGTGATTTGTTACAGCAGCCCTAGGAAAATAATGCAGAAGTTGCCCCTGACTTTGGGCTGTTTTGGCCTTAGCAGGAACATACATTTGGCGCCTGGGTGGCTCAGTGGGTTAAAGCCTCTGCCTTTAGCTCAGGTCATAATCTCAGGGTCCTGGAATCGAGGCCCGCATCAGGCTTTCTGCTCCGCAGGGAGCCTACTTCCTCCTCTCTCTGCTTGCCTCTCTGCCTACTTGTGGTCTCTCTCTCTGTCAAATAAATAAATAAAATCGTTAGAAAAAAAAGTTGTATCCATGTCATGTGATGTGGGAGTGGGCCACTGGTCAGATGGAGCTGGGAATGTGTCTAGTATTTCCTTCTGCCCACTCCAGGAAGGCCCTGAGGATGAGATGGGTGGAAAGGGACAGGTAGAGGGAAGGGGCAGAACCAATGTGGTGGGTGGCTTAGACTTAAGAACCAAGCTGGGCCAGGGAGATGTGAATGAAAAACAAGTATTCAAGATGGATTCAGGAGCCCTCTTTATTGGACTTGAACACTTGAAGGATCTCATTTTTTCCACTCACCCAGATTAGGGCCACAAAAGGTAAACCAACTTAATCCTGTGTTTAGATTTTGAACATCTGTTAGGTTTGGACTAGCTAAAACCCAATGAATAGTGGCTGGCTCCAATTTTATATTTTGTCTAATGCCAAAGATGCTGTTCATGAGTTCATTAGAAGGTTCAATTGCCTGAAGAAAATGCTTAAAAATCACTGGGGAGACAATTACTCAAAATGTACATCCTGAAATGTATGAAATTCCTAATGATACAAACTTAAGCCAAGAATATTCTTGTTAAAATGAAATTACATTTTGAGAAACAAGACAGAGCATCATAAGGGAAGGGAGGGAAAAATGAAACAAGACAAAACCAGAGAGGGAGACCATAAGAGACTCTTAATCTCAGGAAGCAAACTGAGGGTGGCTGGAGGGGAGTAGGGTGGGAGGGATGGGGTGGCTGGGTGATGGACATTGGGGAGGGTATGTGCTATGGTGAGAGCTGTGAATTGTGTAAGACTAATGAATCACAGACCTGTACCCCCCCCCCCGAAACAAATAATACATTGTATGTTAATTTTTTAAAAAGTGAAACAAAGTAGGGGATAATGGAACTGCATGGTATCTCAAACTCTTTTTTCACTGTTAGGCTTGTTTCATGGTAGAAGTATCTATTTCTAGATAGTTTCTAGGAAAAAATAAACATTGCAAAGACGACAATACTAATAGTTATGACATTCTCTTAGACCCGTCACTTTTCAATGAAGCCAAGAAGACAAAATAAATAAATATTGCCAAAACTTTCCTTTTATTAGGGTGACCAACTCATCCCAGTGTGCCTGGAAATGTCCAGGGTTTAGCACTGAAGGGCCCACATCCCAGAAACCTCACAGTCTGGGCAGAGCAGGCCAGTTTGTCACCCTACCTCTAATAAATGAGAAATGGTCATGTGATCAAGCACCGTAAAGCAGGAGACCAGTGCAAAGATCCGAAACATATATTCAAAGAACCTTATGAGTCAAATAGGTCTAAGATATGAATCCAAAATGAGGTTAAAAGGGTTAAAAATCAAAGGTCACTTTTCAAGTAGACTCACACTGGTAACCTCTCACTTCTCACCACTCCTCACTGTCCCTTTGCTCAGCCCTCACTATTCCAGGGCTCAGCCAAGGGCCCTCTTTTTTTTCTATCTATGCTCACACCCCAGGTTGTCCCATCTGGGCCGGGGTTTAATACCACCCCAGACTGAAACCCCCACATTTCTCCAGGATTCATGCCTCTCCAGGTCCATACACCCAAATGGTGACTTAACCTCCCTTCTTGGCTCTATAGGTACGAGTTTGCTGAGTCCTAGATGTAGTGTAAGTGACTTAAACCACAGATAGTGATTTTCACATAATGCTGGAGGCCCGAAGTCCAAGACTGAGGTGTCAGCAGGGTTTTTCTCTTAAGACCCTTGACCAACTCTCTTCATACTGTCTTCATACTGTCTTCCATCTGTGTGCATCTGTGTCTGAATCTCTTCTGACAAGAACCCCAGTATTGGATTAGGGCTTCAATCCTTTCCCCCTGCCCCATTACGACTTTCGCCCTTCTCAAGCCATTGTCATATTTGGAGTTAAAACAAAACCTAAGGTGTCTCCCTGCTTCACCTTCTACTCCCTATAATCCATTTTATCAAAGGCAACCATTGTTTACGTGTAAAAGAGAACTTGCCACTTTCCCACCTAAAGCTCGCCCAGAGATTCCCATTGCCCTTAGAACAATTTGAACCCACTACCCTGGCCTACAAGCCCCTGTGTGCCTGGGCTGCCTTATCATAAGCATTTCTCTTTTGCCCTCTAGGCTAAACCCAGTGACTCCCATCCAGCTCACTCCTATCTCTAGGCTTCTGCACTGCTCATAGAATGTTCCTTCCCCACTATTCTTCTGACATGTTCCTTTTTGTTATTCACAATTCAATTTAAATCTTTTTTCCTCACAGAGGTTTTCCCTGACCAAGAAACAAAATATGATTCCACTGTCATTCCAGTCTATATGAGTAGATATAATTCTACTTTAATTAGGATTCTACTTTTAGTTCTCTTTAATTCTACTTTAATTCTATTTTCTTGAGAGCAGAACCCTCACGTGCCTTTTGCATCCCATATTCTTAGAGCCTAAAAGAGTGGATGGCACAGAGTATGTGCTTGGTAACTATTGTTATTTCTATGGAAACGAATTAGTTACATGTCCAAGGCAGGGGTGGTCCCTCTTCTCTAGGATGAGCTAGGGAAAAGACATACAAGACACAATGGCTTACTTCTCTGGTGACTTCTGCGAAATAGGATCACAGCCCTGAAAAGATGGGCACAGCCAGAAGTTATGGATGTGTAGGGATTTGGAAGGTTGGCGATCCCCAGATAATTGACCTGTGCTTCATAGTCTCAACTCACCTAAGTCATAGCTTGATGTGTAGTATCTAAAACATTACAAAAGGGACAATGAAGCATTAGGGACCTGAAAAGAACTAGGACAGGAGACAAAAATGAAGAAAGACAAACAATGGGCCCATTCACTACATCTAACATTCATACCACACTTGATAGTCTATGCCTACTTTCCAGGGTTCATATTCAGAACCAAAGGGACCCCACCAAGCTCCAAATCAAAGGGTGCTCAAGCAGGAAGCGATTTTATTATCTCTTGCTATTGTGTCCGTGCCCACTGTGGCTCATCACCAAACATGTTTATTCCAGATCTATTATTCCTGATATGGTCAACACACACAGATGCTGTTTCAATAGAAGTTGGGTGGGCGATGAAGGCCAAGGCCAGGAGTTCTGGATGCCTGCATGAAGCTGAATAGAGCTTATTTGTTAGTATCCATTCTCTGGCAAGAATCAATAACTTCTTTTTAAAGTATCTCCTTATCCTGGACTCTCATCAACTTCTCCCATCATTTTTACCAATGAAACCTTGGTCCTCCTGCTCTCTGCCCTGACAACACCTTTCTGATCACAGGACAAAACAGAGTCTCCAGCCCTGACAGGTACATAAGCCATTACTGTCAAATTTGAAATTATGGCATAATAAATCATCACTTTATCTCTTTCTCTCATTTTTCCTTGGACTCTCCCACCCTCACACCATTCCAGCCCCCCAACCAGCCAACACAATCAGAATGTACAGCAAAGGCAGGGCCACACAGCAGGCCACACGGCACACCTACAGAGTATGCCATTCGTGGAATGTGAATGGTGCTCTCCACGCACCCTGAGTAGCCCCCTGGCAAAGGCATGTGGCAGAGAGGGTACAAGGATTCTCAGAGTTTCCAGTAGCTCCTGGCCCTGAGGTACTTATGCCATCCCTCAATGGTTTCCTTTAACCCTGCTGACATCCCATAAATAATTCTTTAATTATACTCTCCTCAATCATGCCTTTCACACGTTCATTTGTTCATTTACTCAGTGGTCATTAATCAAGCTACTTTGTTAAGACCTTTGTCACACACTGTAAAAGAAGTAAAGATGAATAAAACTGGTCCTTCCCTGTAGGGCATTTTTAGGCCTCTGGTGTCCTGAGCATCTTCCTTCTTCTTCTTCCAACACCAGACCCTGTCCTTCCAATGAGGAATTCATCCTGAACACTTAACTTTCCTCTAGATGTCTTAATATTTAAATGTATTAATTGGTTTTAAAGTAAGTTTAAAAATGGGGCACCTGGATGGCTCAGTCAGTGTTGGGGACGGTGCGTGATCCGCCCATCCTGCCATGCCCAAGCCACCAGGAATTTTGGTGGAGGTACCCGTGAATGTGAATGAAAACCCCTCCAGGCTTTCCCCACCTAGAATCCGGAAAGCCACTTATCCTGTGGGCTAGGGCAATATGTCTTTTGTGTGCTTATCCAAGACATATAGTTCCATTTAATCCTCCTCCCGGTAATCATATCTCTGTATCTCTTATCTGTGCCTCAGTGGTCTCAACTTCTGTGAGTTTAAGCAATCACTCTCTACCCTGCAGTAACAATACTAATCCTGTCTCTAGGGCGGGTGCAAAAGCAGTTAAAGATTTAACTGCACCACCCAACTTTCTCACTTGGGAATAATAAAAGACTGGGACCCTTGACAGTCAGGAAAGACAAAGGCAGAGGCAGCAAGAGAGCTGGCAAACAGCAAGAGACACAGAAGAAGAGACAGAAGCAAAGCAAGAGGGCCAAAGCCAGAGCTAGAGAGCTAGAACTAGAAAGCCAATGCTAAAAGGCCAGAGCGTGAGCCTGAGTCTGCTTCATAGGTCTCTTCTGACTGACGTCGGGTCTGTCAGCTTGCATCAAATCTCTGTGTCAGTGTCATTATTTCGCCTGCCAGACATCAGGTGGTTCTTGACCCACATCTCTGCCGAGGCTGGCCCCAGGCGGTAACAAGTCAGTTAAGCATCTGCCTTCCACTCAGGTCATGATCTCAGAGTCCTGGGATAGAGGCCTGCCTCTGGCTCCCTGCTCAGCCAGGAGTCTGCTTCTTCCTTCTGCCCTTCACCCTGCTCGTGCTCACTCTCTCTTTTCCCCCCTCACTCTGTCTCTCTCTCTCACACAAACAAAATTTTAAAGTAAGTTTAAAAAAAAAAAAGGTAAGTCCTTACTGAAAGACAGTAAGTCTATATCAAGACACAGAATTGGTCCTTGAAATGTGATTTGATGCTTAAGCCCATTTGAAGTGACAAATGTGCCCGGGCACATGAAGACTAGCATGTTCTCTTAAAACTGGAGGCACACGTAAAGTAATAAAAAGTAATTATAGCAGTAATTCAGACAAAGCTGTGCTGCATTAATTTAAAAGTCTAGTTTATAAAACACTCTTAAAGAATTACAATCATAAAGCTTTCAAGAAAACGCCTAAACCGGAAGCTCTAAAATCTTGTGTAGTAGCAGAAGAGGACCAGCTTTAAGGAAAAGAAAGATCTGAGATTTGGATTTAGATTTAGAAAGATTTGAGATTTGCATATCCACTGTTTGTAAATTCTAACTTCTTCTGTAAGTACTTAGAAACAATTTGTTTCTTAGAGTTTACTTTTGGGGCCCCTGGGTGGCTCAGTTGGTTGGACAACTGCTTTCAGCTCAGGTCATGATCCCGGAGACCAGGGATCGAGTCCCACATCGGGCTCCCTGCTCGGCAGGAAGCCTGCTTCTCCCTCTCTCACTCCCCCTGCTTGTGTGCTTGTGTTCCCTCTCTGGCTATGTTTCTCTCTGTCAAATAAATAAAATCTTAAAAAAAAAAAAAAAAAGAGTTTACTTTTCTCTAGGCAATGTTTGTCGCCCTCTTGGTTTCCTAAAGTGATAGCCTCAACCGCAGTAGTCCAAAATGATAAAGAGCAAACCAAATTCTAGCTCAGTAGCCTATCTAAATAATCAACATTCCAAGTCTGACATCAAGATTCTGTGGACATAATTGTAAAATGGAGGTGTGATGTGGCGCCCGGGTGGCTCAGTTGGTTAAGAGACTGCCTTCGGCTCAGGTCATGAGCCCGGAGCCCCGGGATCGAGTCCTACATCGGGCTCCCTGCTCAGCGGGAGGCCTGCTTCTCCCTCTCTCGCTCCCCCTGCTTGTGTTCCCTCTCTGGCTGTGTTTCTCTCTGTCAAATAAATACAATCTTTAAAAAAAAAAATGGAGGTGTGATATGGCTATGTGAGAAAGTGATAGACTGTTATCATTAATAAAAAATCAGAAATAGTGCTTTGTCAAAAGGAAGAGCAAAACATATTTGACCTTTCCACTTAGCGTTCAGTAGAACAACAACAACAACAAGAACAACGACAAAACATAAAAAACTACACTTTTCTTGGCTTAATGCAACCTGAAAATTCAAAATTAAATCAAAATTATTTTTATATTTCCCATTTATCAACACCTACCAGAAAAAGATCTCATTAGCATACATAGCACACCAAAGCAAGATGAACAAGCTTCATTCGGATCAAGAAAACCAAATACATTAGAAATTTCTACATCCAACAGGAACTTTTCACAACTAAATTCAAGACTGACTAAACTACAAGATGGTACTTCCAGATATTTTTATTAATATAATGTAAGTTTTGAAAATTCCACAATAGCCAGTTTTTACAATTTTAATGAATCGAAGTCATTTTTATGCGATGTCTTGAAGAAGATTTTTCAGTGCTTCCCGAAGAAGTTAGTATGTTAAGCTGAAGCCTGGTCCCAGAGAGCTCAGCCTTTGAGAGACCAGTGAAAGAAAGCAAAGCTGAAACCACAGGGACATTGGTGGGAAACTATGAAGAAAATTGCTCCAAACTGCAAATGCTTAAGGATTCAAACAGATATTTGTGCTGTGTTAATAGCAGCACTGTAGCCGGGAGGTGAATAACCTATGTGCACTGACAGATGAACAGATAAAATGTGCTATATAATATACTACAATGGACTATTAATTAGACTTAAAAAGGAAAGAAAATTCTGGCACGTGTATGATATGGAGGAACCATTGTGAAATATGCCAGTCACAAAGGACAAATACTGTATGATTCCACCCGAGTTAGGGGACCTTGAGTAGCCACATTCAGAGACAGAAAATAGAATAGTGATTGCCAGGGTCTGGGTGGGTGGGAGAGGGAATAAGGAGTTATTTAATGAGTACAGAATTTTAGTTGGAAAAAATGAAAAAGTTTTGGAGATGGATGGTGGTGATGGTTGCACAGTTTGTGAATATTACATAACACCGCTGGATTGTACGGCGCCTGGGAGGCTGCGTTCTGTCCGGGTCATGATCCTGGAGGGCCAGGATTGAGTCCCAGGATAAAGTCCTGCATCTCCTGCATCGGTGTCCCTGCTCAGCAGGAAGCCTGCTTCTCCCTGGGATCCTCCCCACTCTCATGCTTTCTCTCTCTCATTCTCTTTCTCAAATAAATAAAAGTCTTAAAAAAAAAAACAAAACACCGAACTGTATACTCAGAAATGATTAAATGACACACTGTACGCTATGTATATTTTGCCAGCACCAGCCCCCCAAAGAGCCAATGATTACAGGGCCAGACAGGCCAACCCGGTGAGTAAAGCAGGAAGTGGGGAAACTGGCAAATGAGAGTGGGCGTGTCCTCTCTAAAAAGCTCGCTGACAGCTGCCTTGTAGGAATTGGACCTAGTATTAGAGGCAGATGTGAGTTTTCAAGAGAAGTCTGAAATCCCCCCCACTTTTTTTTTAATATTTTATTTATTTATTTGACAGAGAGAAACACAGCCAGAGAGGGAACACAAGCAGGGGGAGTGAGAGAGGGAGAAGCAGGCTTCCGGCAGAGCAGGGAGCCCGATATGGGACTTGATCCCCGGTCCCCGGGATCATGACCTCAGCCGAAGGCAGTCGCTTAACCAACTGAGCCACCCAGGCGCCCCTGAAATCCCCATTTTTATGAGACATCGTCTGTTTTCTTTTTGAAGTTGACAACAAATGTTTCAAGTTCCAAAAATACTACAGGTCAAATAAGGCACGTGTGCCAGGCTCTAGCTGGCAGCTCTGGATTTAGTTAGACCCTGAGTTGACCGCGTTCCCTTTAGCAAGACAGCTCCACGATGGAGGGGAACAAGCCCTGAAGAGCACCCGCCTGTGCAGAGGAACTTATTCCCAGCCTGTGTGGCCGGCCTCGCCATTTAATATAAAACATGCACGTATATCGCAACCATAAGCTTACGCTAGGAAGCCACAAACAAGTGGAAATGGGGTGTTTTGTGTGTGTTTAGTTTTGCTTTTGTTTACCTGAAATGACAGCCTTTAGAATTCTCGTGCATGTAAGAACAAGCTGGTCATGTGTTGGCCGGTTTAACAGACTCCCACGTTAGTCTTAGATAAGAAATGAATGTTCCACTGAAGAGACCATGGAAAAAAATGTGAGTAGCATTTATCCAAATCACATGAAGGACAACTTAGTAGTATTAACAGCCCCTAACTCTTGCAAATGGGGCTGTGGGAACATGAATTTAATTTAATTAATTTAATTTAATTTAATTATTTTATTTTATTTTATTTTATTTTATTTACGATTTTATTTATTTGACAGAGAGAAACACAGCTAGAGAGGGAACACAAGCAAGGGGAGTGAGAGAGGGAGAAGCAGGCTTCCCACAGAGGAGGAAGCCCATATGGGACTGGAGCCAGGGACTTGAGGATCATAACCTGAGCTGAAGGCAGACGCTTAAGGACTGAGCCACCCAGGCAACCCGGAACCTGAATTTTAAAACAAAATCAATGTTGGGACACCTTAGAATAAAACTTAGAATATCTTAGAATAAACTAACCTTTATTATTAAAAGTCATTATTATAAGGGTGCCTGGGTGGCTCAGTTGTTAAGTGTCTGCCTTCGGCTCAGGTCATGATCCTAGAGTCCCTGGATGGAGTCCCACATCGGCCTCCCTGCTCAGCAGGAAGCCAACTTCTCCCTCTCCCACTCCCCCTGCTTGTGTTCCCTCTCTAGCCATGTTTCTGTCAAATAAATAAATAAAATCTCTAAAACAAAAAAAGTCATTATTTTAAAAATGTGACTCTGGAACAGAACTGATAGCCCTTAAAATGCATCCTCTGTTCTTCAAAACAGTGACTTTTATTTTTTGTGTCTATCCTGCTATTCTTATTCCATAGATGAAGCAAAGAATGTCTTTAATGTAAAAGTGTAATTTGAATCACTCAATTGCTGAGCGGTAATCGTCAATTAAATTTAACAAATGTTTAGTGCTCTTTTCACGTGGTTCTGCCTCTAGCAAAGCCTTTATGCTCTCCCGACCAGATGTGGCCTCCCCCTCCTTCAGCCTCCCTCCCAGCCCAGGATTTAAGGCAATCTGTTTATATCAGTCTGCTCAGACCAGAGTAACAGAATACATGAACTGGGTGACTTAACCAAAGGCATTTATTTTCTCACAGCTCTGGAAGCTGGAAGTCCAAGATCAAGGTGCCATTCACTTTTTTCCTAGTGAGGTGCTCTTCTTGGCTTACAGAGGCGCCACCTTTTCACTGTGTCCGCACATGACCTGTCCTCTGTGCATTGAAGAAAGAGATCGCTGGTGTCTCTTCCTCTTCTCATAAGGATACAATCAGATTAGAGCTCCACCCTTTTTTATGGCCTCATTTAACATAATTATCTCCCTTAAAAAACAGTATTTAAATACAGTTACACTGGCAGTTAAGGTTCAATATATGAATTTGGTAAGGGTAGGAGGGACACAATTCAGTCCGTGGCACCATCTAATGGTGAATCACACTATAAAGAAAACCTTAATATAATTAGGAGTTTCCAGTAAATATCTTTAAAGCTTCCATTTGCAAATAATAATACTCATTTCCTGGTTTTATCAGAGGCTTAGCCATGGCAAAGACATCAGGTAAACACCACACTCCTTACTGTTATTGCACAATTCATCCTTGAAGGGGCAGAGGGACAATGCTGGAGTTCAGCAGAGGTCCATCACACACTACTGATGAGGAAAACCCTCAAGTTTCCAAAGGCAATACGGCAGAATTTTTCAAGGGAATAGGCTCTGGAGACAACCTTGGGTTGTATTCACTGATGGGCTGTGTGACTTTGGGCAGATGGGTTACCCTCTCTGAGCATCCAATGCCTCATCTTTGCTTTTTAGACCAGCCCCCTGCCTTTGTACAGGGAAGGGATGAGACTGATTTAGCTGATACTTAATTAAGACAACCAAGGGCAATAAAGAGGCAGGTAGCCTGGAAGGTAACTAGATTTCTAATTAATTAAAAGTAATGAATCTCCTATATGGTATCATATCAGGGGGTCCTTCCTGGGCTCATTTAAATTATACTCAGTAGGGAACAGTCCTACTGCTAAGAATGGTAACCACTGTTTTTGAACAACAAAAGTATCCAGAGATAAGACAAGACCCTTTCCTTGAGGATGTGTAGTGATTTCTCATATTTTGTGACCAAACAGCATTTTTGGGAAGACTCTTCCACATTTGAGAAACTGCCTACCAAGATGGAGGCCAGGCATTTGCCTACCCAGCCTACTTTACACCTAAGGGGCAGGCATATGACCTGAGCTCCACCAATCAGCAGCAACCATGCAAAAATTCTTTTTAGAAGAATGGGGTTAAAGAAGGAGGTACTGGGGCACCTGGGTGGCTCAGTGGGTTAAGCATCTGCCTTCGGCTCAGGTCATGATCTTGGGGTCCTAGCATCTTTCCTGCAATAGGCTCCCCACTCAGTGGGTACTTTGCCTGTCCCTCTGCCCCTCCCCCCTGCTCGTGCACTTGCTTTCTCTCCCTCAGATAAATAAAGTCTTTAAAAAAAGAAAGAAAGAAAGAAAGAAAGAAAGAAAGAAAGAAAGAAAGAAAGAAAGAAAGAAAGAAAGAAAAGAAAGAAAGAAAGAAAGAAAAGAAAGAAAGAAAGAAAGAGGTACCGTGTGGAATTCACTGTGGTGGGGATTGGGAGTATGGCAGAGAGACACCCAGTTTGCAGACACAACAGTGATGGGATCTCTGGGAGCCCACCAGAAACAACTCACTCTCTGATATGATCAGCAAGATCTATGTTCTTTGGTAGCTACCCCAGGGTCTCCAATGGAGCTGCTAGTGGTGTAGTTGTGTGGTGTTCCTGGCTGCATGGCCTCCAAGTCTAACTCTGGTCCACCCAGACATTCTTCCAGCTCCTTAATATCCCTTAAAATAAATAAATAAATAAATAAATAAATAAATAAATAAATAAATAAATAAATAAAAATAAAAACTCCCTTTCTGTGTAAGCTAGCCAGAGAACATCAAACCAGCATAAAACCAAGTAATAGCTGCACAATTAAGTGAAAGTCAAGAGAAAAGAAACTCATTTTGGCCTATGAGGGGGCTTTTTAAATCCTATAAACATAAAATTTTAAATAAGTAAAAGAAATTAAGGCAACCGTCTATAAAGCTTTGATTGGCAGGAGAAGCTGCTTGTTTGTTGCAAAGGACAGCTGGGACCACTGAATTATGTACAGTGAGCAAAGAGAGGGCAATTTTGTAAGTGTAAAGTTATATTGCACACACACGTACGTGCATATGCGTGCACACATACACATACACACACACACACACACACACACACCTACCCCCAAATGAATGCTCAAGATACTGGTTTCATAAATTCAACCTGTATCTACCAGCATGAGGACTTGCTATTTTAACCTCTCCCTGCCTTGACGTTTTGATTTATGAGATACTTAAAAACAAAGCAATTATTTCCCAGTAGGTGTTAGGATCACTGATATATAAACAAGGCAATTTAATTATTATTTAGATAAACTGGGTCTTAAATCCTGACTCTAAGAAAGGTTTACATAAAACCTTTATGTAATTCACCAAAGTCATTTCAAGGCCAGAAAAACTTAGACTTTAAACAGAGGGCATCTAACAAAAGCCTTTCAAGTCTTATCTCCATACTTGATAAAAACTGAAGGCAAACCCATCCTGCAATTAGCTTTCCCAAAAAGATGCACATCTTAATAACAATTTCCTTTGGTTTAACAGCATCATCTTTCAGGATTAATGACCTAACAAACAGAAGATCTTGGCTTTTCCGAACACTCTGGATTTCCTAGGGTTTACAATTTATTACATACAAATAAGATAAAGTCAGTGATCCAGACTGCTTACGCTAGTCCCCAAACCTTGATTAGGGGTTTCCTATTATTTATAACATACCTGAACATATTCTGAAGTGGACATGGATTATTTTTGCCTGGGCAGCATCCATTCCCATTCCTTTGAGTACTAATATCTCAGTTGTCACAGGAGACCCTCCTCCCCCATTCCCAGTCCATGTGCTTTAATAAGAAGGTGGTTTAATTCTTCTCCAGGGGTCAGCATGACCCAGGACTGACCGATCAACCTGGCTGCCATGTTTGGCTGAAAGAATGGCATGTAACCAATTCAGGGCAATGAGAATGGATAATTTTGTTGGAACTATAGGAAAGGAGAAGCTGCTTGCTGGGTCTCACCCAGCAAGCCTGGAGCTTCTGGTACTGTCTTGATGTCATGAACCCAAGGCCTGCTTGATGATGAACCAATATAGAAAAATGCAGAGCCAAGAGATGGTATGAGAGAGATATCTGAGGATATTGTTTGAGACCTGGTTCCAGCCACAATTTTGCCCTTGCAGTTACACGTACCGATGAATTTGATTTTTTTCTAAGTCCTATTGAATTAAGACCCTATATTTTGCAACCTGAAGAGTCAAAACAGATACAGAGTCCAAAGATGAGACTTTATAAAGGTAGCAGAAGAGTTAGAGTAGTTAGCTTTCAATACTATAAAATGAGATTTATACCACAGATGCTAAATCCCTGCAATGAGCAAGTTCATTCCAGCATGTGCTGTCTTACCCATAATCCCCTGCTCGGGGAAATGGTGTGAAAGAAGTCTGGGCATGAGTAACCCACCAATGGACCTGGGATGAGCCACCAACCCCAAGGCAGCTAACTATTTTGCTGGCCAGGCTCCAGTGACTGTGGGGCTTGGCTTGGTGAGCTGGACCAATAGGAAACACTTACTTAGGAGTTTAAGCTAGGAAATACTGAGGTCTCAGCCAGTGACCTTATGGATTGGCCATTCGGGGACCATATGCAAAATGAAGCAGCAAAAGACAGGAAAGAAAGGGAGAGAAGGCAATTGAGCAGAGACCCCATGATCTCTGAGAAAGATACTGACTCCCTTCCCCATTTTCCAGACCTACATTTTGGCCACCATGAGACCAAGTTCTTCTTTGTTTGACAGGCACAGAATCCTTTCAAGGGGCAGAGCAGTACCGGGCTTAGGAAGTACGGTTCCCAAGTGACAACCTGGATGTGAGTCTTGACTCCTGAAGCCACCCACATGCCTGAGGCTGCATTCTCTACATCTGCTCCTCCCAGTAGAATAAGGAAAATCACACTCTGCCTCCCAGGGTAGCAGAGAGGAGTCTGTGTGCCCATACACTCAGAATAAGGTAATGATAGTTGTAGTGATTATCACAACGAGCCCCTTGTAGTTGAATTAGAGTGATGTCCTAGTCCTTGACCATTGAGAGGGCCCAAACTAAAGCAACAATTCACTAAATGATTAACTTAAATATGAATATATTTCTCCACAACATATATAGAATTGTCAATGTCTGGATAGAACTACAGTATAAAATCCTCTTCAAGAAGGGAAACCTTAGCCGTGGGTAGCACACAAAAGTGCTGAATCCGGGGGCGCCTGGGTGGCTCAGGTGGTTAAGTGTCTGCCTTCGGCTCAGGTCATCATCCCGGAGACCCGAGATCGAGCCCCGCATCGGGCTCCCTGCTCAGCAGGAAGCTGGCTTCTCCCTCTCTCACTCCCCCTGCTTGTGTTCCCTCTTTAGCTGTGTTTCTCTCTGTCAATAAAAAGTGCTGAATCTGGTAACACTTGAGATTATGATGTTCTCATCCTCATTCTATAGTGGGCCCTGTTCCTCCTGGGTCCCACACTGACCCCTGAGCACTAGTTAATTATGTACACCCCAGGGCTGAAGGCCAACTCCTGACACTTCTCCTCTCTGTTTGCCAACTGCCTGAGCTTTGCCTCCTTTTCAGTTGCAGTCTCCGGCTCTAGCTCTTTCTGCAGCAAATTATTCTCGTGAGGCAGGTGCTGGGGGTGCAGTGTGTGTGCCTCACAAAAGACGCAGGTACTGTGAGAAACAGGAGATTATGAGAGCCTGAAGGAAACAGCTAAGGCAAATCCAGAAGCCTTCTCTCATGACTCAAACCACTAGACTGTGATTACTTCCTGTTTTGAGCAGGCCCTCCCCTTCTGAGGTTGAAAAGAATCACCTCGAAGCTGAGGCTTTTACTCTCTTTTTTTTTAAAGATTTTATTTATTTATTTGACGGAGAGAAACACAGCCAAAGAGGAAACAAAAGCAGGGGGAGCGAGAGAGGGAGAAGCAGGCTTCCCGCTGAGCAGGGAGTCCGATGAGGGGCTCCATCCCGGGACTCGATCCCAGGACTCTGGGATCATGACCTGAGCCAAAGGCAGACACTTAATTACTGAACCACCCAGGTGCCCCTGAGGCTTTTACTCTTAACTGTTCTGTCCCCTTCTGTAAAAGCTACACAGACCACTCTACAGACTTTGTCCCTCTCCAAAAAAATATTGTTCCAGCATTCAGAATGGTTGATCCATGATTTCCAGCCTTAAAAAAGATTGTTAAAGAAAGATGATATAAATCACCTTTCAAAGATCCTTTTGATTTAGGGGGAAAAAATCAATTTCCACAGAAAAAAAACATGCAAATATTCTTCAAATCTGTTCCCCAAAACATATGAGGAATAAGAGGCAGACAGGAGTCCTGAGAAAGAAACAGAAGTTTGATTTCTTTTTTTTTAAGATTTTTATTTATTTGAGACAGAGAGAGAGAGTGAGTGAGAGAGAACATGAGAGAGGAGAAGGTCAGAGGGAGAAACAGACTCACCGCGGAGCCAGGAACCTGACTCAGGACTTGATCCCAGTACTCCATGACCTGGGCCGAAGGCAGTGGCTTAACCAATTGAGCCATCCAGGCACCCCAGAAGTTTGATTTCTTAAGGAAAAACACAAGAGCCTTTCAAAGGACTCTGGTGTGTTTGGTTTTGCATTCTTTGCTAAAAGGCAATAATCAAAGGATTAAACCAATCTTCCCTAGGTCTTTCTCCCTCCCTTCTTTTGTTAGAATCAGGATATAAGTTTTTGAGTACAGTTGGTCCTCCAAAAACCAGAGTACTAGCATATTCTTAGAGCCACCGAAGAGGGCCAGGGAAAAGAAGAGCCAACTAAACACATCGGGCACCCTCCAGAATTTCAGGCAAGAGGACATTCCCATGTGGGAATGAGCCATTTTTTGATATTACAGTCAGTCCTTGAATTACAAGATGATCAGGCCACGCTTCTGATCAAGTTCCAACCTGGAATGCTTAGAATCTAGAATGTCTTCTCCCTTAACAACAGTGTTCTAAGCACTGTGTCACCGTAAAAGAGCCATCCTAGCCCCCGAGTTCCTAAGGAATCACACAGTTTTGTCCTGCAGGTCCTGCATGGTCCAGACACAACTTGTGATCTTCCTTGATGAAAATGCATTCAGAGTTCCAAATAAGACAAAGCGTTTCAGGGCGTCTGACCCTACAGCACTGTCGCCAGTGCCGAGACGTCAGTGGTAGCCAAGGCCTGCCCCCTTCCTCTCACCCCACCCACACTGACCAGCAAAGGGCACCAAGATGGGAAAGGGCAGAAGGAGGAGGGGTCCTTCTTGTCCCTCCTTCTGGTCCCCACTTGGCCACCAGCAGAGAAAGCAAAAAGCAGGAACTCAAGGCCACCAGGATGGATGCCAGAGTCACGGGGCACAGGAATTGGGGGGAGGGAAGGAGAATTCTCTGAGGCTTGGGCTGGCCCGATCTCCCAGCCAGCTGGGGACTGCCTGTGCTCTTAGCTTTCATTTCCACTGTTGGTTGCTAAGTGCTATACATAATGCAAAAGTAAATAGTTACACAGCGCAGTTTGGAAGACACAAAAACACGCATCAATCAGCCAGGAAAAAAAAAAACAACTCTCAAAGTTTCTAGGTTTATTTTTAGATCCTGTTTAGTCAAATGAGTAACCTAAATGCCCAAAGGAAGAGACCCCAGGGCCGAAACGTGTATTTAGAAACGGGAGACACTGATGATAACTGTGAGTCTCTGGCCGGTCTTAGCTTGTAAAATATGCATCGGGCAAGTCCTCAGATGTTAAAAGTACCTCCTAGCAGCGCTTTGAATACAGGTCTTGCACCCAATACACTCGCCAGACTTGCTGCATAAAAATCACCCCTGTTGTGAGGTTTCAAGATATTAGAGTGAGTGCAACACAAAATACTGACATCCTTTAGTGAAGGACTCAATAAGAGTAATTAAAACAATGTAAAGTAATGAGCCTAAGTCCATCGAGGAGAGTAAAAAGTGTTTTGTTCACCCTCTATTTCCCACATCTGGCAGAATGCCTTGAATGAGAGTAGACACACAACAAATGTTTACTAAATTATTGTTATTATTATTATTATCCTCATTATTATTATTATTATTATTCCCGGAAGAATGCTCATTTCTAGGCAAAACTATCATTGTGACCTCCAGAAAGTCTCCACGTGGTGATCAACCTTAGCGTTTCAAAGATACATTTAACACTATAGAAGGGAATCAGAAGGAACAACCCAATAATAGATAGCATGATAGAAAATAACCAAAGGTCAGATGAAAAAGCAGGAATAACCCTGAGTGACTCACTGAGATTTGCTCACTTCTTCACCTGTACAATGAGATATTTGTGACCCTACCACCTCGTGGCAACACGGGAGAGACAAATGAACACAGCACTCCAGGCTTCTCAAACTACACAGGCAAGCTGCAAGAGGATGTCCATGTTACAATGCAAAATCTGGGCCCGACAAGACCAAGTTATTCTCAGTATAACCACCTCTTTGCAGGGAAATGCAAAATCGTCCTTCCCTTATTAAAGACCCTTCTGATTACAATGCCACGCATTTATAGTTGATCTCAGGATCCTGGGATTAAGCCCCACATCAGGCTCCATGCTCAGCAAGAAGTCTTCTTGAGAGTCTCTTTCCCTCTCCCTCTGCCCCTTCCCCCACTCACAAGCTCTCTCTCAGATAAATCCTAAAAAAAAATTTAAAAAACACCATTTAGTAAAATATGCTGGGACAATTGGTTAGCCAGTTAAAAGAAAAAAATAATCAGTTTACCCCCTCATTTCCTCCCTGCTCTACACCAAAATAAATTATAGTTGTGTTAAATAATAATATAGAGCTTTTAATGTGAAGAATTCTTCAAAACCAGCAGAAAACAGCTGATTATTTATGAAACCCTGTGAAAGAATGGAGCAGACCATCCCATCAATGGAAGCAGCCCACTTCCCCACTGCAAACTATATGAAATATACAAGCAATTCACTAGGGAAATAACTAGCAAATGTGCCCAAAGATATTTTATTACGTAATATTAAAGACCTTATGCCCATGAGATATATTTTCAGTGAAAACCAAAGCAAGTTTACAAAAAATGTGTGTAACAGGACTGTTTTGGTAATTAAAAATGAGCCCCCTTTGATCTTTAAAGACTGTATTTGGAAGCCTGAACAAGGAGAAAGGTGGGGAGACACATCTTAGGCCTTTAACACTGGCCACCAGGGAGGCACAGGAGTAAAGACTGGCCAGGAAAGTCTTTAACATGTTTCTGTCCTGAATTATAATTTGGAAAAGAAAATTAATTATGTCTGATGCGAGAAACATTTAAGGGCAAAGAACCCATAATAGAAAATTAGGAAAAGGAGAAATGCAATTAGCATACAATCTGAAAAAGAGCTGTCTGGCCCCACTAGTTATCAAAGAAACAGAAAGGCAAATAAAGTATTTTTGGTGACCAAATTAGAAAAAGAATTTCAAAGAGACAACACAATCATACAGCATGAATTGCTTAAATTTCCAAATTTCCATTTAGAAAGCAAATGGCCAAATGAGTCGAGGGTTTTTAATAAAAGTTCAAACATCCAACCTAGTAAATCCACCGGGAATACATTATAGGTTATAATCTTATACATAGAGGAAGTTTTTATACAAAAATAATAGCAAAAGAAATTATTTAAAATTTTGGCCAAATGACCCATAATGGAATGGCTAAGCAAAGAGAAGTATACCCATTTGATGAAACATTAAATGCCCAATTAAGCAGTCTACAAAGAATATATAACAAAATAAAAAATCCTCACAGAATTAAAAACCTCCATTTCTTTTACTCTCAATGTTTTACTTCTGACGCAAACATAGGAGGTCTTTTCTGTACCACCCAACCCCTCAATCTCCAGATTCATCTCTGATGCTAACAACCCAGAGTTAGCACAGCCCCCACAGACTGAGGGCTCAGTCCCAAAAGACTGCCCCCCAATTCACATGCCAGTTGCAAGTCTCAAATACCTGAACTCTGACCAATTGGCGGTAAATCAGGGGTTCCCATGACACCCTCCTCAGAGTCAATAATTTGCCAGAATGGCTCACAGAACCAGAAAAACAGTTTACTTGCTAGACTGTTGGCTTATTATGAAAGGATGCAGTTCAGGAAGAGCCAGATGGAAAAGATGCCTAGGACCAGGTATGGGGGATGGGGTGTGGAGCTTCCATGGTTTTCTCTGGGCCAGCCTTGATGTGCTCAGCCGCCTGGAAGTTCTCTGAAGCCCAATGTTCAGGCTTTTTTCTAAGTTGTTATTTCGATTCCAGTCAGTTAACATACAGCATAGTATTAGTTTCAGGTGTACAAGATAGGGATTCAACATTGCCATACAACACCTGTTGCTCATCACAGGTGCCCTCCTTAGTCCCCACCCCCATCCTCCCATCCCCCACCCACTTCCCCTCTGGGAACCTTCAGTTTGTTCTCTAGAGTTAAAAGTCTGTTTCTCGGTTTGTCTCTCTCTCTCTCTCTCTCTCTCTTTCTTTCTCTTTTGTTCCTTCGCTACTTTGCTTTCTTTCTTAAATTCCACATATGAGTGAAATCATATGGTATTTTATGGAGGCCCTACAATTATATAGACACAATTGATTAAATGATTGGCTACTGGTGACTGAATTTCATCTCCAGCCCCTTTTCCCTTCCTGGGGGTAGAGGAGGACCCTCTAATCACATGGTTGTTTCCTTTCGCAACTTACCCCTCTCTTCCTAGGGTCACCCTTTTAGCATAAATGCAGATGTTGAAAGGGGTTATTATGAATGATAAAGGACACTCTTACCCCTATCACTCAGAAATTGCAAGGGTTTTTAAGGAGCTCTGTGCCAGGAACTGGGGACAAAGACCCAATATATACTCCTTATTATAGCACAGTATCGCAACTCAGCATATGTGGTTAAATGAAAAACTAATTTTAAAATTATATAAAAATATGACTATGTAATTAAGAAAAATATTTCTTCATTAAAATCATGAAAAGAAATCCAGATATTAACAGTGTTTGCCTTTGAATATTTGGATTATGGTAACATTTTTTTCTTCTTTTTAATTTTCTGTAGTATGCAAATGTTATTTCATGACAATGCCTTACTTTTATAACGGTAGGGTCGAGGGTATGGAGAGAACAGTGGCCAAAGCCTGGGGAACATAATCTTTAAATGACTGCTTTTAAAAAAATCTAAGGCAGTCTTCCTGTTGCTCTCTCAAGAAACTTCCGAGGCTAGAACCGACTTCCAATTCTCACTGTTTGTCCTTTGGCCTGGCTTAGAAGTGGCTGTCATGTCTTCCAAAGGGTGAGGTGGTGGGAACTGAACATCACAGGCTTCCCACATCCCTATCCTCCCCTTGCAACAAGTCGGAGTACAAAACCCCATCAAAGAGCTCTTCCTGTAAATATTCTATTAGAAATTTTAGATCACGTGTCTAAAGAAATGTGTGTCTGTCTGTGTGTCTATCCATCTATATGCTTCCTTCTTCCTTTTTCTATCCTCAACGGCAGCAAAACAAACCCCGGACAATGATGCAGCAACCTACCTTATTTACCAAATGCTAGATCTAAATGGTAAATAATAAATCTATTTATCTAAATAGAATAACAATGCAAAAAGTGTGAGAACCAAAGGAACCCCAGCCAGGACCACAGCCCAATATTAAACAATTTTAAATAACAATGGATTAAAATCTCTCTCTCCTCTCACACTTGCCATACAATCCAAAAAATTTTTTTAAGATTTTATTTATTTATCTGACAGAGAGAAACACAGCTAGAGAGGAAACACAAGCAGGGGGAGTGAGAGAGAGAGAAGCAAGCTCCTTGCTGAGCAGGGAGCCCAATGCAGGGCTCAATCCCGGGACTCCAGGATCATGACCTGCACCAAAGGCAGACCCCCAACCAACTGAGCCACCCAGGTGCCCCCATACAATCCATATTAATAATCTCAGGTCCCTACTGAAGTATCTCAGGCCCTATCCCTACTGAGTCAGGTTAAATATCTCCCCTTCGGGTGCATAAAATCTCTCCTGCATAAGCGTGGCTTGGACAATATGTAAGAAAAACAACTGGTCTCAACCATGGGAGCAAAGAGATGATCAATACAGATTTCTAAATGAAGAAGGGACTGAATTACTACACCAGTTCTCTACAGTCCCCAGACCAGCACCAGAGGAAGGAAGTTATATGTGGCCTTCCAATAATGGAAACAGAAGAAATAAACCAATTAAATGGTCTGGTGGAGAA